>KN476301.1:0-14310 GCA_000787095.1 Periophthalmodon schlosseri
TTTATCGTGATAAAGAGTAAACTATTCGTTTATGGGACATTTTATGTAATCGTGGGAATTGCCAAGAACATTATGTAATACCAGAATGTTCTGAAACAAGTAACTTCTCCATAATGTTCACTGCTAGATCCTAGTCGTACAGTGGTATAAAAGGGGCGACAGTGGCTCAGTTGGTAGAGCGTTTGCCACTGACGGTGCGATTCCAGCTCCACAGATGAATGCTGTTGTTGTGTCCTTGGGCAAGACACTTAACCCCCCTCGCCCCCAGTGTCTGTGTGCACTGGTGTATGAATGTGTGAGTGAATGGGTGAGTGGTTCATTGATGTAAAGCGCTTTGAGCCTTGAAGGTGGAGAAGCGCTGTATAAAACTCGGACGATAAAAGTTGTATAAACATAGGACTTATTCATAACATTAAAATGATAATTATTAATATCCATAAAATCTTTAAACTGCCAGAAAGTTTATTCATTGTCGCGATATCGTTAATCGCAGTTATTTTGGCCATGATAAACGTGACACAAAATTTCAATATTTCCCCGTCACGATGGCAAACTTTTTGAAACGCGATATTTTGCTGAAGTAAATAGACGATTAACGATAATATTGAAACTCATTTCTGCCACTGACACAAAAACAAAAAAGCAGATTTAAACCACAAAAACTATTATAAATCTGCAATATTGTTAAAAAATCATGACTGCGAGAAATAAACAGCAGAATGAAACACTTTAGTCGTTAGTTTGAGTTTGTAATGAGTCAGACAAGTTATTTATTCAAACTTTTACAGTTCGTAGAAGATCGTACAGCCAAAAAAATAACTATAGATTTCCCAGTCGTGTAAAGAAAAAGTAACATTATAAATATTGACCCCAAAAAATTACTGTTCCAGGCTTCATGAACTGAACGACAAGTCGATGTAGTGATTATAGTGACAGGTTTCGGTCTCTGTTTTGTCAGTTTACGTCTTGACCAAACATGAGCCTGTGCCACATTACTACAGTCACATTCACACAGCAGTGTGTTTGATCCTGTAAAAAACACTTCATTTTATTTTAAGATTCTTTATTCAGACCAAGTTTGTTTTCATACCTGTTCACTAAATTATCATTAAACCAGATGAACCTCATTGGAGTAAAACCGTTTGTGTTCTGCTCCTCCTCCTTCGCAAACACCAGCTCATCTGTAATTTAAGTAAACAGTTTTGTCTGTGGGGCGACTGGGACTCTTTTTAAAACGTGAAAAATAATCAACGATACTTTAGAATTTAAGTTAACGTACACGACCAGTTCTCATTCAATTATTTTATTTATTTTGATTAATTTCTACATTTTATATACACGCAAAAGTAAGATATATGGAATTATGTAGTAAAGAAAAAAGTCAAATTACTTATTTTTCGACAAAGCAAAGGACGGATACTTTGAGGATTTGAATTTAAAATGGAAAAAATATATTTAGTAGAGTTGTTTAACTTTTTTTTTCTTACCACATAATTCCATATATCTTGCTTCATATATTTGACGTCTTCTGTTTGTATTTAAAATGTAGAAAGTAGTAAAAATAAATAAAAATAAAAATCATTGCGTGACAGGGTGTGACTGCTGGTGTGTACTGTTCTCCTTTAGTATCTCACCGGTCGATGGCGTCTCAGTGCTGTCTTTTTTCTGTTATTTTCATTAGGTTTATATGATTTATATGGACCACAGCAGAAAGGTGAACGTGTGGAGTGAGTGAGTGAGCGAGCGGAGTGTTTGGAGTGACTGGATACTTGAATAAAGGCTTTTTACACATAAAGATGCTGTGTAGAACTGTCACGATAACACATTTTGAAGTTTTATAGCTGAAGAAAATTAATATATTTTAGTTATTTATTAATATTATTATTAGTAGTAGTAGTAGTGGTAGCATTATTATTCTTATTGTTATTCGTATTATTATTTTTATTATTTATTACTGTAATTTTTATTAATATTGAGAATACAGATTGAAAGCATTTAACTTCTGTTCTAATGGAGATGGGTGGGATTTAATACGTTTTCTTTTTCCTTTTTGAGTTTAAATATATATAATGTGAACTGTACATTAAGTTTACTGGATATATCTAAACTGACGTCTTGTGTTCGTTAACCTGCTCAAAATAAATAAATAAAATGAATGAGTAGATGGTAAATGATATTAAATGCCACTGACTCGATCAACCTAAAGCAGCAGTTCCCCCCAAAAGTGTTTCTATATAAAAGTATTTCTATATAAACCTGTCACTAAAACATTTTGAACCACGACACATTGCTACAGATATCACGAGAAACAATAATATGGAAACGACTTTACGCCACAGAAACAATAATGATCAAAGATAATCCCATTGAACCATTTTAAATGGACAGGATCATTAAGAGGCCTGAGCTGCAACAGATTAAAGGCAGAATTAAGTAATAATTGGCCATAGAAGTGACTTTTTCATCCCTCTACAGCCCAAATCTCATCTTATTACAACAAAAATACCACAAATCTCCAAACTTTTACAAAGAAACTGTTCACTCTATAAAGTTTGACCGTAAAATATCTTGTTCTAGCTTTGATTTACTGAATGAAAACTCGATATAGTGACAGGCCTAGTTCTATATACAGTATTGAAAATGAACGTGAGCTGCAGTAAACAAAAGAAAGTTATTTATTCAACTTTCTACAGCTCAAATCTGATCATAGAACAGGAAAAATAACACAAAGCTCCCCACTAGAGCAAACGATAAATATTAGCCCCCAACAGTAACAGTTCCATCTGTCGTCACAGGCTTATGGCTGTTTTTTGAGCAGAATCCTAATCATTTTGTGAACTTTGACCACCGTCAAGCCGCATCCCATTTAGTGATAGACTTGAATCAATTCCCAGGGCGTGTGCCAGGTTTGCCAACTTCCTGTCTCCCCCCATTAGGCAAGGCATTAGGTTAAACATAAGACCCGGGGGGACAGGGCCGCTGCTGACCCCACCCCCTCTGGAACGCCACGCCCAAACACATCAGACTCAAATAACTGCTTCTCCTTTTATGTTTCTTTCACTTGTGTTTTGTCTTGAACTGTGGGAAGTGTCTTTGAGTGTCATGAAAAGAACTGTACAAGTGTTACAAGTGTTTTTATTTTTATTAAGTTGATTATGGCCCTAACAGTTTGCCTAAAACTGATAATCCTCACATGGTTTCTTCCCTGCATGTTGAGAGTATTTCTGTAGTTTTAAGTCAAGCCTCGGGGCCTAAACATGGCCGCTCATTAAAGTCAATGGGCCGTGCTCAATGGCGCATGTCGCTAGTTTAGCCTTTAGCGGCTAGGCACATCCGGTCCATGGACCACGCGCAGCTGAGCTACCCCGACGCAACGAGAGCGAGCGGAGCGGCTGCGAAGGCTCGGCTCGTTCACATCGCTCACGCGCTCGTTCATGTCGTACCGTGTGGCCGCTCTAACCAATCAGAGCTTGAGCTTAGCCGGAGCGACATAGAGTGTGGCCAAGAGTAACGATTAAAAAGCATTTTTTAAGAAAACAGACAGATTTTGTGCTGAGAAAAAGTTTATGATCTGAAAAAAAGTAAAAACTGTCACAAAATTGGACCTTTGTGAAAGCTGTAGGTGCCCTGTCAGCCCCTGTCAGCCCCTGTCAGCCCCTGTCAGCTCCTGTCAGCCCCTGTCAGCTCCTGTCAGACGAACATGAACAGTTTGTGATTACATTTCGCTCTATGAGAAAAATCCTTTCTGGGCAGGAGGGATTTCTTCGTTGTAGTACCAATGAGTGGCCACTAGTCCGACTCGACACAGCTCTAAGCGGCAGGACCCTCCAGTTTAATAGATCCATGGGTTGAATGCACAAGTTACTTCCTAAAAGCCATTCGCTTCATACTCTCATAAGTTTGTTATTATTTTAACAGAAAAACAAAATCTTGTTGAAATCTCTTGTGTTTTCCCTCTTCATCTCACCGTGGGCTGTATTGATACTTTGCAGTGATGTCACGCTGGGGGTGTTCTACATGTATGTCTCTGGTGGAATGTTAAGGAGTTACCATGGTGACACAATCCACACATTAGATAACAGACAAAACATTTTCAATCCAAAAGTGATTTAAAGAGCACATTTTCAGGAGCCTGCGGTCAGTCCGAGCTCATGGCCCTGTTTGATTTTACACAAAAAGGTGAGAGTGAGACTGAAAAACTGTTGGCTAACGCTAGCTAGCTTGTGGCTGTAATGTTATTTGAGAGGGACTTGTTTAACAGCACAAATCAGCTCATCTGCTGTAGTTCAGCTGAGTCAGTTCTTTCTGGTCAGATTGTGTTAAATAACAGCACAATCAGCTCATCTGCTGTAGTTCAGCTGAGTCAGTTCTTTCTGGTCAGATTGTGTTAAAACAAAGCTCAGATTAAAGTCTAACAGAGCTTCAGACAGAGCAGAGCCTACAGTTAGCATCACACCCGCAGGGAATGTTGATGACATCAGCTGCAAAGTATCAATTGTGTTCCAGTGCGATGACTGCACAAAAACAGTTTCAGATTATGCCCCTGCAGCACCTTTAGACCAGTGAGTCAGAGCGATGTGTGTGTGGACTCAGACTTAAGTTTTGTCTCCGTATTGTCAGAACTGTGGCATATTAGAAGTGCAGTGACTTTCAGGAAATGGATACTGTGCAGTGACGCTGGGGGTGTTCTGCGTGTACGTCTGTGGTGGAATGTTCAGCAGTTACCATGGAGACACTATGCACACATTAGCACACGCTGCCCAAGAGTTTTAAGATCGTCTGAAAATACAAAATGCATTTAAACAGCACATTTTCAGGATCCTGTGATCAATACGAGCGTTCGTGGTCCCGTTTTTGTTGAAAATCTAACTGAAAACTGTTGCTAATGCTAATGCTAGCGTGTGACTGTGATGTCATTTGAAAAAGACTTGTTTAACAGCACAAATCAGCTCATCTGTTGTAGTTCCGGCTAAGTCGGTTCTTTATGGTCAAATTAAAGCTCAGATTAAAGTCTTAACGTGAGTAACCGAGCTTCAGACGGAGCAGTGCTTACAGTTAGCATCACACCCCGAGAGAATGTTGATGACATCAGCTGCAAAGTATCAGTAACTGTTTGTTCTGATTTGTATTCACGAGCCCCGTCTGATCCCACAGAGCCGTCAGCCAGTCCGGCCAAGGATAACTGCAGAATGAACCGCTACAAAAATAAAGCCCTGAACCCCGAGGAGATGAGGCGCCGGAGAGAAGAGGAGGGCATCCAGCTCAGGAAACAGAAACGGGAACAACAGGTGTGGACTGGTTCAACACTCAAATAATACTAAATACAGCGGGTGATGTGGGGAAAAATATTCAGAATTGATTTCCTCGTGTTGATCCATCAGTTTTAATTTTGATTTTATTTAGAGATATTTAAAAGTTTGAATTCTGCTCCAAATCACATGTTTTTACTGACAGAGGATTGGCTCTGAACATCTCCAGCCAAGAACATACACCACCTGTCAAAAGTGAACATGCACCACCCGTCAAAAGTGAACATACATGACCAGTCAAACATTTGGACACAGCCTCATTCACTGTTTTTTTTTCTTTAACACTTTCTACATTTTATAAACACATAGAAGACCTCAAATGGATGAAGTAATATATATGAAATTATGTAGTAAAGAAAAAAAGTTAAGCTCTCAATTTAAATGTTTTTTTTTTTTTTTTTTTTAATATTTTGTATTCAAATCCTCAGAGTGTCCCCCCTTTTCGTTGTGGACAGCTCCTTCTCTCAGTGGGCTTCACAGTAGAGATAGAGATGATATTTGTACCTTTTAGCGCATCGACGATCGGCCTGACCTCTCCAGCACAGGCTGATATTTTGTTTTCGTGGATTTGCTGCGTAGAACATCCAAACAAAGCTTTATGCAAAGCGATGAGTTCACTAAACGTGACACACAGCCTTCTTAAAGGTGAAACGGCTGTGGGTGAGATTGTAGTAAATTTAAATGACATCATTTGAGGAAAATAATCAAAATTGGCCCAAAAATATGGTCAGATCGTATCGTCCAGTGGTTCCTCTGGAGTCTAAACAATCGTATCGGCATCAGACATGAAAAAACTCACATCGGTCGACCTCTACTTCACAACTGTCAGGGTCAAGAAATGCCAAAAGTGCAAAGTAGTGATCAAAGGGTAACTATTTAAATTTTTTTTAAACTAAAACAAGTATTAAATCATTTTTTTGTTTATTTTTGTTTACTACATTCTGCAGAGTGAGATAAAAGGCGTAATAGAAATAAACTTAATCCAGTTCGTTATGTCAAAGTTAAAGCCGGACTCACGTGGCGTTTGTGAGATGTGACCTGGTGTCTCAGTCCATGCTGTTGTTCTGGGGCCTTCAGAAGGTCAGTTCTGGAGGTCAGGCTGCATGGGGCAGACGCAGGGCAGAGGTCAGCAGGTCCGGGCTCGGAGGAAGGACGCTTTTCCGGTTATAAACGCGAGGTCTCAGCAGCACGGCTCACTGAATAAGGCGACGTCCAACGGAATCAAAAAGGCTGGTACCTTCAAACATGCTTTAAAAAATCTGATCAGCTGTGGTCATCTGGATTAAAAACATTTGGAAGAGAACCGGAGGTTTTAACTCCTCGGCCGCCGTCTCTCTTGTCCTGGGTCTAAGCTGGTCAGAGGAGGTGTGTCTGTCCTCTCCTGGGTCCAGTCAGAAGATGGTCAGTGTATTTCCTCTTGAAGCCACCCACTTATGTTTGAGCGCGGCGGCTAAACCAATGAGGTGAAGTTCGATATGCAAATGATACTGACAGTATTCAGAGCATGAACAGTTTACATCATAGTCAGTTCCCATAGACTGTTTATATAAACGGACATAGCTAACCTGCCGCCGCCGCGTTCCAAACAGGAAGTGATCATGGGCGCACTTCCAGCTCCATCGACTTCACTTTGTATTGAAAAAACGTGTAACTGCTGCTGTCAGACTCGTCATTTTGGTCTTAAATGTTCGTATTAACCCTCTACATGATCCTGGGGTTTTTATTTCACTATTGTGTCTGTAAATCAAGATATGAACATTAATAACAGACAAATCAGCTGCCTCTTTCCCCGAGGTCGCTGCTAACGCTAGCGGGTTTGATTGACAGTATTGCTAAGTGTCCGCTCCCTGCTAAACCAGTGGTGCGGGAGGGAAGGGGCGTTACCTTCAACAGCCTCGCTCCAGATTGGCTCTTTGGTCAGTATGATACTCGCGGTCGGAACTCTGCTCCAAATCGTCCCTGTAACTGCTCCGGCCTCGATGAGCTAGAGCAGCTGAACGCTGTGGGTGACGTCACACTCACTTAGTCCACTTCTTTATAAAGTCTATGGTCGTTCCTCGTGTTTCTCTGGAGAAAGTCGTTATCTGAGATAATTTCATTGTGTCTCTTATTTGTGCTGTGGTGGTGGCTCAAGTTTATCTGAATTTACTTCAGTCTGAGGCTTTTTTCTGGCTTGAATTTGTTCCGTTCTTGTAGAAACGTTGTGGATCTTTCTAGTAAAGTCTAATCCAAACTGAGTGCATCCATAAATCTTACAATGGAATGTAGGTCTGGGGAGATGGGCTGGAGGCGCCAGGATGCGTCTTCCTGTTGCCAAAGAGTTTGAAACATTTCCTGTTTCGGTCCGTTAACATGGGAACAGTGAAGAGGTGCGTCTGTTTCGTAGGTCAATCTGTCACACTGCAGTTCTATATGTGTCAGTCAGGTTTGACGCGTTTAGTGAGAATCTACAATGGAAATAATCATGAAAATAAAGAAGAAACAACAAAAGTGTGACTTTTGACTGGACTTTAATGGACCAATAGAAATGACTGAATCCCAATCTTAATTCAGATATGATTAACAAAATAAGCAAAAACATATATTGGGTGTGGTGTTTTGCATCACTTTAACCTCCAGTTGATTTCCCTAAAATTGTGCAAATAGTTTTTAAAGAGCCCGTATTCTCTGATTTCTGCTCTAATGTTGTTTCCTCGTCTCAAACAGACCTGAAGTTGTGTTTTGTTTCATTCACACATGTTTAACACACAAACCCTGCAGATTTAGGCTGAGTTCTTCTCTCAAACTGAAAACACTCTGTTCCACCTTGTGATGTCATCAAGTAGTAAAACAGGAAGTGCTCCACTGTGTTTTTAAACTCCACACACCTTCACTAGAATCATTTGGATCATTTCAGCCCTGGAATTTCCAATCTCTACTGAACTAAAGGTAAAAGGAGCTGTTAACATGAAAGCTACCACTTCATGACATCACAAGGTGGAACAGAGCATTTTGAGGTTTGGAGATGTAGACAGACTAATAATAAAGTGTTACTCAAACATGTGTGAATGAAACAAAACACAACTCCAGGTCTGTTTTTGAGCAAGTAAAACATTATAACATGGATTAAATCTACAAGAGCCAGTTCTGTGTGATACAGACTTTAAGCCCTGAAAACTCGTCTCTTTAAAACCTTTTTGTTTCTTCTGTTTCTTTGTTAGTCTCCTCATGTAAAGCATCTTTTCGTGTCTTAAACTGCTATACAAGTGTTATGTACTATTATTATTAGATGAAGTAAACAATAAAAATGCACAAATCATACTCATAATTTATCTTTTACATGTTGTTTTTTATTCTAGCTTTTCAAAAGAAGAAACGTTGATGTTGTTAATGAAGATGAAGCCATGTTCGAAAGCCCCCTGGTGGACGCGTACCTCACCTCCCCTGTGACAGTGAGTAGTGAACACATTAAACTCGGAGAACACGATGAAAGACGGGAATTACCTCATGTTTCTTCACAGGAAGGAGTGATAACAAAAGAGATGGTCGACATGCTTTTCTCCGAGGACCCAGAGCTTCAGCTGAGCACGACACAAAAGTTTAGGAAGCTTCTGTCCAAAGGTGCTCACTTAAACTTCTTCACAAACTAAAATGAATGCCTTAAATCAGAACTGTAAACTAACACGGAAGTCAGCGGATTTGTTTCTTTTTTTTAAGTCGTTTTAGATGAATATTATGATTTAAAATGTGTAAGTTATAATATAATGATCCACAGAGATTAGAACTACAGAGACACAAACACAACAGGACTGATTTAAATTTAACCTGTGACTGCGTTCCACATTTCAGAGCCTAATCCCCCGATTGATGAAGTTATAAACACGTCTGGAGTTGTGGAGAGATTTGTGGAGTTTCTAAAGAAAGGGGACAACAGCACATTACAGGTACATCTACAATACAAGTTTATTTTAATTTACATAAACATATGGCTTCATGAATGATTGTTATCGCTCAGTTTGAAGCGGCGTGGGCTCTGACAAACATCGCTTCGGGCACGTCGATGCAGACGAAGACGGTGATCGAGGCCGGTGCCGTGCCCGTCTTTAAAGAACTCCTTAACTCAGACTTTGAAGACGTCCAAGAGCAGGTACCACCCACTGCCCCCTCTGTGAACTTTGAACTTTAACGTTGGATTACCTCGTCTATTAATGTTTTTCTCGTTTTCAGGCCGTGTGGGCCTTGGGTAACATCGCAGGAGACAGCGCCGTGTGCAGAGACTATGTGCTGAACTGCCAAATCCTTCCCCCTTTACTATTGTATGTTTGTTTTTTATTAACACGGTTTTGGAAAAGTGCTGATTAGGTTTATAAGTCATGTGGACATTTTGACCCCCTCAGGAGCAAAAAATGAAGTGGGAAGGGAGCTTTTTTCATTACTTGAAGAAGACATATTTTGCAAAATCAACTTTAACAATAATAATAATAATAATGCATTTTATTTATAAGTGCCTTTCAAAGCACCCAAGGACACTGAACAAGATAAAATAAGATAAAACATATAAATACAAGCTTTAACGTGCTGTTAACCATGTTAGAATGTGTTTCCCTTCTCATCGATCTACTCAAAGTTATTTAGTTGTTGTTTGTTTTTCAAAGTTTAGACCTCTGCTAATGAAGGCGGGGGCCAGCGCATTAGCCGTGTCCATTTATACATAAAGTCTATGACCTTCCCATAGGTGGCGCCAGCAGACAAAAGCATGATATCTTATTTAAATTATTGCAGCCTTTGAAATGAGTTGGTCTATAAAATGTTCTGGCGTATCTTCTGTCGGTTGTTCTGATTTGTATTATTTTCCAGGCTTTTGACCAAATCCACTAGATTGACCATGACTAGAAATGCAGTTTGGGCTTTATCCAACCTCTGTAGAGGAAAGAACCCTCCACCAGCTTTTGAGAAGGTCCAAACACACAAACACACGTCTCTGTTTTACACCCCTGACCACACTAACCTCACTCTGTGCTCCCTCTGCCCTCAGGTCTCCCCCTGTCTGCCCGTACTGTCCAGACTTTTATTCAGCAGTGACCCGGACCTACTGGCCGACGCCTGCTGGGCCCTGTCCTACCTGTCCGACGGCCCCAACGACAAGATCCAGGCTGTGATCGACTCCGGGGTCTGCAGGAGACTCGTGGAACTGCTCATGTAAGTTCCACTCAGTTTAGTTCAGAGATCACGATCGTGTTCGTGCTCTGTTCTGCCTCAGTTCTGTTCAATGTGCTGCGTGAGCATGAGAATAACTTCAGAACATTCAGGAAAGACTGCAGTTTAAAGTTGAGCTGGACAGGTCAGATAGAGGTTATGTGCTGGTGTTGTTTTATTTTAAAAATGTCCCTCAACATTCCGACTGAAGCTCTGAGGCAGAACTATGAGCAGAAAAACAGACTAAATGTGTTTCTTTGCTTTTTTCTGCCTCATTTTTGTCCCTGGAGCTGTTGTTTTCACCCCACAACAATTAATCTCCTCAACGCATGGACTCGGAATTTATTTTGTTTTCTGTTTCTTTAAGGAGAGAAAGGTTCAGTTCAACAGTGTCTGATCCATAAGCTGTTTATATAAATGGACATAGCCAACCTGCTCCCGCCGTGTTCCAAACAGGAAGAGATCATGGGCGTGTTTCCGGCTCCATTGACTCTGCTCTAAAACTGTCTCCTCTCTCTGTACCTGCTGCTGTCAGACTCATTTTGGTCTTAAATGTTCGTATTAACCCTCTACATGATCCTGGGGTTTTTATTTCACTATTGTGTCTGTAAATCAACATATGAACATTAATAACAGACAAATCAGGCGCCTTCTGTCCCCGAGGTCGCTCCTGTTAGCGTTAGCAACAGGTTTGATTGACAGCGTTGCTAAGCGCCCGCTCCCTGCCAAACCAGCGGTGCGAGTGGGAAGGGGCGTTACCTTCAACAGCCTCACTCCAGATTGGCTCTTTGGTTGCTATGATACTCACAGTCAGAATTCCAAATATGGAACTGGGCTCCAAATTCACCCTGTAACTGCTCTGGCCTCGATGAGCTTCATTTGACTGGAGCCAAACGCTGTGGGTGACGTCAGTCTATGTCCAGGACTTAAAAACATAACAGCCATATGGCACGTTTAAGACCACTCCCACTGCAAATATAACAACACTGTTCAACGTTTGTGGATCAGAAGTTTGGAGTTTTCTTTCAAAAACAGTGAATCTCCCATAGAGTCATATAGACCCTCCACCTGAAACTATGACATCATCAAATTCAGCGCCGGCTCCTCGTCTGAAGAGTCGGAGGTAACAGTAGCTTGTCAGAATAATAAGAGCGACAGCGGCTCAGTTGGTAGAGCGTTTGTCCACTGATCTGGAGGTTGGCAGTTCGAATCCTGTTCTCGACATAAACATTGTCTGAGCGAGGGTTCAGTCAGGATTCATCTGTGGGAATGTGGTGTATGAATGTGTGTGTGAATGGGTGAGTGGTTCCTTGAGTGGAAAGGTGGAAAACTAAATAAAAATGTGAGCGTTTACCAATAAACCCCCTGCGTTGTCTTGTCCAGGCACACTGATTATAAGGTGGCGTCTCCGGCTTTGAGAGCTGTGGGCAACATCGTCACAGGAGATGACATTCAAACACAGGTAGATTTATATTTTATCACAACAATAAGAACTAAACGTCGTGAAAGTTCAGTCTGACGCCGTGTATTTTGAACGGGAAATATCTGATAAAGGAGACGAGGATATAAATTGCGCAGTCATATCCTTTCTGCAATATTTCACATAGTTTTATACTAATCTAATCTTTTATGTAATTTCCTCCGGCTGTACTTTTTTTTGCGTTATGTTATTGTGTTTTTAAGAACTTTAAGAATGTTAACGTCACAAACTCGGCTCTGTTTTCCTGTCCAGGTTGTGTTGAACTGCTCTGCTCTGCCCTGCCTCCTTCACCTCCTCAGCAGCGCCAAGGAATCCATCCGAAAAGAGGCGTGTTGGACCATTTCGAACATCACGGCCGGAAACAGGGCTCAGATACAAGTGAGCCACGACTTTACAGCGCACATACTGTCTGAGCCATAGACTGTATATGTAAATGGGCGTCGCTAACCTGCTAGCCGCCGCGTTCCAAACAGGAAGTGATCACTCCATCGACTCCGGCTCCAATTTTGGTCTTAAATGTTCGTATGAACCCGCTCCACATGATCCTGGGGGTTTTATTTCACTATTGTCGATGTCGATGAGCTTCATTTGACCGGAGCCGAACGCGGAGTCCAGTTCTTTATACAGTCTGTGGTCTGAACGCGACTATACGACTCACACAAACACACTGTCGGAGTTTTGTCCTGGTCTGACCTCGTTTTCTTTTGTCCCAAACTTTGCAGAAGGTAATAGATGCCAACATTTTCCCAGTGCTCATTGACATTCTACAGAAGGCCGAGTTCAGAACCAGGAAAGAGGCGGCGTGGGCCATCACCAATGCCACTTCTGGAGGCACACCAGAACAAATCAGGTCTGTTTACTCTCACTGTCGTGTTTAAGATTCTGATGGTGAAGGCGAAGGATAAACTGATCGACGGCGCTCTACAAATACATATAACTGTTTGACAAATTGAAAATAATAATAAATTAACTACTAAAATAATGTTTAGTTGCAGCCCCACTTAAGTCTTTCCTTCATCCCCCACCTTATTGATACATTCCCTGGGCGTGTGATGCTAACTGTGGCACTGCTCTGTCTGAAGCTCTGTTTCTCAAGTTAGACTTTAATCTGATCTTTGTTTTAACACAATCTGACCATGAAAAACTGAACTCGAACTACAACAGATGAGCTGATTTGTGCTGTTTAACAAGTCCCTCTCAAATAACATCACAGTCGCAAGCTAGCATTAGCATTAGCATGAGCATTAGCCAACAGTTTTTCAGTGAGTCACTCTCACCTTTTTGTGTAAAATCAAACTCCTAAACAGGACCATCAGCTCGGACTGACCACAGGAAAATGAAAATGTGCTCTTTAAATCCATTTTGTATTTTTTCTTGAGTTTTCAGATGATCTTAACCTTTTTGTCAGTGTTTGCTAATGTGTGCTTTGTGTCTCCATGGTAACAGATGAACATTCCGCCATAGAGATACATGTAGAACACCCCCAGAGTGATGCCACTGCAAAGTATCTATTTGGGGTTTATGTTAAAAATGATATGGATTTACTCGTAGATTTTGCACAGAGAGTTGAAATGTTTAACCTCTGCTGCTTATGTCGTCAAAACTCCTTTTGTTTGGTGCCAGGGGCTGTGGGCTCTTTCTGAGTGGGCTTTGCGTTCTTCTCCTGTAGATACTTGGTGAACCTGGGCTGTATAAAGCCTCTGTGTGACCTGCTCACGGTCATGGACTCAAAGATCGTGCAGGTGGCTCTGAACGGACTGGAGAACATCTTGAGACTGGGCGAGCAGGAGGCCAAACAGGAGAACAACGGCACAGGAGTCAACCCTTACTGCGCCCACATCGAAGAAGCCTACGGTACTGGAGTTAGCCTACACTGTGTTTACTGACAGACTCGTCATGTTGGTCTTAAATGTTCGTATTAACCCTCTACATGATCCTGGGGTTTTTATTTCACTATTGTGTCTGTAAATCAACATATGAACATTAATAACAGACAAATCAGGCGCCTTCTTTCCCCGAGGTCGCGCCCGCTAGCGTTAGCAACAGGTTTGATTGACAGTGTTGCGAAGCGGGAAGGGGCGTTACCTTCAACAGCCTCGCTCCAGATTGGTTCTTTGGTTGCCATGATACTCGCGGTCAGAATACTTGGCTCCACATCGTCCCCTATATCTGCTCTGGCCTCGATGAGCTTCATTTGGAGCTGAATGCTGTGGGTGACGTCACACTCACTCAGTCACTTCTTTATAGAGTCTATGGTCTCAGAGCATGTAGAATCTAACCACTGGGGGCAGTAGTGAACACAGCTCAATAGTGGAAGCTAAAGTTTTGAAAAGTGACTTGAATAAA
>JACM01018321.1:0-11490 GCA_000787095.1 Periophthalmodon schlosseri
ATATAATAAGTATAAAAAAAACAATAATACAAAATTTTAAAAAGTTTAAATAGTTAACTCAATGACAGTCAGTACTTACCCCTCCATAAGCTTCATAAGTTACTTGTGTGGAAGAAAAATAACCCAATTTTTAGGATTTAAGTGTGTGCGCTTTTAAATGTTCAAACTGCAATTCACAATTCAAGGTGTACCTCATTTAAGACTGCAAGTAGCAGCTGTTCCATATTTTGAGCTCTACTTTTCTTGTGCATATGGTTTTCATGTTTATCTAATTATTATTTGGTTTGGTAGGCTAGTATCTGTGGTAAATATTTATCATAGTTTTAGAGCAGTTAAGTGTCAGTTTGCGGATAATTGGTTGAGAAGAAAAGTACGAAAATACAGGAGGAAGCACTGAGTTCTGAAACAGAATACCTCCATTTATGTCATCAACAGAAAATTCCATCCAAAATGCAGGGACAATTTACACACAAGGAATGCATTTTTCCATTAATTTAAACCTTCATTTAACAAAATAAAGGTGTTGTTTTTTTTTTGTCTAATCATAACTATTGTGTAATTTAGAAAAGTGTTGGCCCTTGTTTACATTATGGTTGCTTGGTAACAGTTGTGGCTATACCATTACATATGTCGTATCTGCTGCCCATGTCCAACCAGAAAGTAAAAATATAAACTTCAACAAAATTGTCAAACTAGAAGCAATTACTAGAATAGGATTGTTTTAACTACGTTTACGTGAAGTGTATGGTCTAACGTGTCACATTCACTTTAAGGGACATGCCTGGTCTACACTACAGTGTTATCTCACCTGCACAGCCTCCCAGCCCCACTCTCTGTACTTGGGGTCATGTGTGAACCTCCACATGTACATGTACGTCTCGATGACTTCTGGCCGCAGGATGAAGTACTTCTCGTTCTGTCGAGTGGCAATGGCCTCCACTCCTCCATCAAAACGGAAAGCCTCTGGACCCAGCTTCAAAGCTACCAAAGATAAAACGTCATCAAAAGACAGACAGCACTGAAGAGACTGCAGTAAATCAGCAACCCACACACTCAACCTTAAGAATGATTTAATCGCTCAAAGAGGTTTAATAAAATGTTTCTAATAGTTACTACGCATATACCTAATGTGTAACAAAATATCTAACTTGTATAATAAAATGTATAAGATAAGAAAAAGTATAATTTAAAGCGCTAACATAGCAAGAAATAAAAACAAAAGGTAATTTGTTTGTGGAATTCATTGCACATAACCATAAAGGACTTAGCCTGGACATAGCCAAGAGTGGACTTTGCCTGGACTGAACCAGGACTGAACCAGGACTGAACCAGGACTGAACCAGAACTGAACCAGGACTGAACCAGAACTGAACCAGGACTGAACCAGGACTGAACCAGGACTGAACCAGGACTGAACCAGGACTGAACCAGGACTGACAGAACTTAACATTGAACCAGGTCCAAGCCAGTACTAAACTAGGACTAAACTAGGACTTAACCAGACTAGGCTCATTCTGTATTAAGCATCCATGGATAGTTTTACCTGTGCGGGCGTACGACTCGTGGCAGGTGCGCGCGATCTCGGCTGCTAGCTCCATCTGGTGGCCGGTCTTGTCACTGGGCGCGCCGTCGGCTCCCAGGGCGATCATGCCTCCAGCGAAACAGGTGAGGTGTCCCATTTTATGCTCCAGAAGGCCGCCCTTCCACTCCGCGATGTAGGTCAGACCACTGCTCGACTTCCTCATCAGGTTGGTCTCGATCGCCTACAACATAAAGTAAATGAGTTTAAATACTGTATTCTATATTTTGTTATAATCTAAAGGCTGAAGCTAGCATTAACGTTAGCCAGCAGCAGTGTTATTTATTTATACTCTACTTTTATGTTGAAAAGCCATATGCTGACCTTCCCTACAACCTGCTTTCAGTAGCTCAGTAACAGTAAGGCTTCAAAGCATGTCACAGCTCTCCAATATTTGTAATTTCGTCCATATTGTATTTTTGCCTCAAATTTTCAAGCTAATTCTGGACTTTTGTCACAAATTAACAGTGTCTCCTCATGCTATTTGCACATCCCAGGTTTGTTTCATTTTAGGGTTGTTAGAAAAATCTAAACACAATACTACAACTCGAATCAATACTGCAACTCTGGATATTCGTTTGAACAAGTATTGATACTGAAAAAAAATCATATAAATGGGACAAAATTGAACCTATCCCAAACAGTTTTAGAATTACCTTGATCTTAACAGTACTGGCAGGAGACCACATGGTGATATGAAAGAAACTTTTATTATTATGTGTTGGCATTGCATTGTTTTGTTTTTATTATCATTGGCGTATTGAAATCTTCTGTATATCGCGCATCAAGCCTTTTCCTTAGTATGAATATTGAGTTTGAAATTTTAGTATCAGGACAATACTATTTCATATACCTATCCAACAACAAGATCTGCATATTAAACTGAGATGGAACCGCAGACATTTAAATTTGTGGGTGACCACTAAGCCACTGTTGTGACCTATAATATGCATTTCACCTTCCTGTAGTCTGAGTGCTTTAGGGGTCGTAGTTGGTTGCTCTGTGTTACATAACCCGCAGGCAATCAGCCTCCTCCAGCTGAGACCCCATGCATCACCACAGCTTACATTTGTTTAGGCCCCTTTCACTTCTCCAAATGTGTGGGTTCACTTCAGGAGAGCGAGTTTGTTAGTTCAAGTTCATCTGTCTTCTACAAATAAGTCTGTGCTGTGTGTCTCCCATCTGCCAACTTCTCGAGATAGCAATTGAAAGAAATGTTGTTATCAATGTATAACCATGAATCAAACTACAGCACAGAAATTTGCTGTTGTTCCCTGTAGAGTTGAAGAAGCGCACTAAGAGATTTGTTATGTTTTCTGGACACTATTATCTAACAGGCTTTGATTTAGCCTCAGAGGGGGTTGGAGAAAATCTATGCAGAGCACTCTAGTCTATAGTTTAATAGTGGCACGCAGTTAGAGGTTGTGTGTTTCTACGTCTGTATTGGACCAAAGCAGAGAATCCGTTCGTCCTCTGTTTGTTTTTGAGCAGTGTGTCGCGTGAGCCAAGTCTCAGAGAATCGATTATCGATGTTGGACATGAGAGTCGTGAGGGTCAGAAAAAGATGAAAGGGTCATTTATGGAACAAGCAGTTTATTAAAAAAAAACACACACACAGTCTTTTTGTTATTCTACAAGTTGAAGTAGGTTTGCCGCTTATTAACGAAACAATTGTATTTGAATTTATTGTACCGTTGCATTTGTCTAGTGACTTGTGATGGTGAACAAAAGACATAATTAGGTTGTTTATGAAGTAAAAGTTTTAAGTGTTGTTTGTTCTATAGTGTCCTTAAAACTCACACCTCACTTCTGTCAGTCTAACCCAGGGCAGCTGTGGCTACGATAGCAGCTTACCATCACCGAGTGTGGAGTGAATGAATAATGCACAAATCTTAAAGCGAACATCTGGAGGAGCGCTATATAAGCATTATCATTATTAAGCGGGTACATTATTGTGTCGTCTCAAATCAATACTGAAATTCCACACTTGATTTTGGAGGAAATGAGGATACTTAAATACCACAATAATAATAATTTACTGATTTACTTTAATTTGTAATTTCCAACTCAAAATAATAGTAGGCTCTTTGATATTACCATGTGATCATACACTGTTCAAAACCATTCTAAAATGTCTAAATGTGGATTCATATTAACATTTACTATTCATTTGTCTAATACCTGTAACGCATCATAGTACAGCTTCTTTCCCTCCTCGTCCGTCTTGTCCGACATGAGCCAGGCCTTGAGCAGATACTCGTAGAAACTATCTCCGAGTCCGCCCACCGACACGTGATCTGCAATCCAAGAGAAACATTCAAATTAAACCACTTTTATAACCAACTCCTATCAGCCTAAGTACCAGAGTAATAATCTACATCAATCTACAGCAGGTAAACATTGGAAACGGCCGGGGTTTGCTATCACAGGTGAGTGGAAGCCTCATTCATATGCATGTGTCATTATGAGTCCAGACAGTTTGTGCAGCCCACAGATTAAATGTCAAACACCATCATTTTGAAAAGGAGAGGAGGACAGCGCTGAAGATTCGCCAGGTTTAAAGCCTCATGCTAGACCTGCCCACTCGTAGCTGATGGTAATGCGCAGAGAAAAGGCTACAGAGACGCAATAAACAGAAGAGAGGCGATCATTATGAAAAGGTTGAACAATTTTAATAGATCAAAAGTGAAACTGAAAGGAGAGGCCTGACAGTTAGGGACACTTTGTAATCAAGAACTGTCACTATTGCATTGGTAGGATGGGGATTGTGGTAGCGGCATTTTAAGTAGCAGTTTAGAAGTTGTTAAGCATTCACTTTAGTCAGTGATAAAGGTCGTTAGCCTAGCCAGTCACCCAAACTCTTTTATATTCCTATATTCTCCTGGTTGTGAAATTGCTTCCTCAAAGTAAGTTAAATCACATCTAAGCTAACACTTGTAATGGGTACCTCTGCAGAAGTTATGAGCAAATTTATGTAGGATGATATAGCCACTTTGTTAGGTCATTAAAGGGGCAATATGAAACTGTTCAGGTGGAGATTCTGCCACCTGCTTGTCTCCATGGAGATGTAAATGCTTTGCCAAGATCTGTTCCACAGTATGGCATTAAACCCATCTATCTCTATGGACACAACTGGTTCTCAAGACGATTATCCAATCAGGAAGCAGAATGAGCCAGAACGAGTAACCTTCATTTGGATTGCTGGTTTTGTGGCTGAAATCCAGTTGGTTTAAACCTAAAGGACTGAATCCTAAAGCCCAGCACCTGCAGGTCATTACTCAGTGCTAGAGTGAATGCTGGAGCTTCTGAGCTTTCACATGAGGCATGGCCTGTCCATATGCTGAGAAAAACTTGTGTATCCTCTGTATGCAGGTTAAGGCACTGGCACCACAGGCTCAGCTGTGACTATATTTTTTTTTTACTGTAAGAGTACAGTCTACATACCGTTCCTTTAAGTACTATTAGTCCACTAGACTGGGGGCCACAGCCACATTAGTTGTAGCTTTTGCGCTAATAATTGCTATTCTTAAACTTGCAGTCACATTTGTCTTCAAAGCTAAGGGAAATTGTTTGATCAGTCATTGGTCAATATTGTTTATAGATATTTTCGCCTCTTTTATATTGTCTCTAAGCTTGCATCTGAAACAACATGAGATGGCTTCAAGTTAAAAGTATATGCACATGAAAGCTAAACATTTCCAAGAAGCTGAGGGTAAGGGATATTTTTCTGTGAGCATTAGGCTGCAAACATCCGCGGGTCATAATTTATTCAACAAATGCATTCCCAGCTCCACTCAGTAATATCTTTCAAGATGAAAACCTCAACCTCAAATGAGCATAAAGCTTTTTGTGAACCATTCTTTCCATTCTATTTGTGAAACTTGTCTTTTCTCTTCATTGTCTCTAATTGAACGTGCTGTGATTTGCATAGAAAACGCAGACAGATTCACAGGCTTTACTTAACTGTCAGCTAATGCCGACCATTACACGTGCACTTTCAAAGGTTTATTCAATACTTGAGCGAATCACAGTTCAGCTGAGGGGACGCTTCATATTTTACTAAAAACAGACAGAAATAGCCAAGACCATTCAAATGTCAGCTAGGTCCAATCTCACACTAAAAAGAGCTTCACTGAGCACATAACCAGCAAAGGTAAAGATAAAGTGTGCTACACTTGGAATCAGTTGAACACATCATTTAGTTCAGGAGTAAATGCTCTGTTCACTTACATTAGCACTAAATGGATATAGTTTCCTTGCTCTGACCCCTTGAGGCGTGCGAGTGTTATTGCTATTTTCTAACAGTATCCAACGATACGCATTTGTTTAAATGTATGTATCTTTAGTGACCATGTGTGGATATGAATGAATGAAAGAGTGAATAAGTCCCATTAGGCTACCTCATGTTTCTTTACAGCTCCTGAAAACTTAAAGTTACAGTATGCAACTTTCCAGAGGCAGCACGTCACTTGAATGATTCCAGGGAAATAGTAAGTTAAAACCATACTGTGGAACATTCTCCATGGAGATAGATGCATTTTTTGCCATAATGTGGACAATAATAGCCAAAAGAACAACATTTCCATGGAAACCAGCAGGAGTTTGAAGTCAGATTTGTGGAGATGCAAGCCTGCTCAGAATAAGGATGTTGTTGTTTTTCTAAATTTTTCAGTTCAATAAACACAACCAAACTGAAAAAAACATGCTTTTATTTTAGTCTTTTTTTTGCTAAAAAGTTACATACTGTGGCTTTAATTTATATGTAGCTTTTTTCACAATTCTTTATTTTAGCTTTTTTTTTAACCAAGGCTTTTGAAGGCTAAATAATGTGTATAATATATGACTTTTTCTGTTCTTTGTTCTTTTCTAATAATGTAAAGATAAGGTAAAGTTATTTTTGCTCCAATACAACCACCTCCCATTTACCCATGAAACTATTGGCACTAGTTTCCACTCGTGTTTTCCACTATGTTTTACTTCAATCCATTAGCATGTCTGTGTGCACCTATCTGACACATCGCAGCAACGGGATATCATTTGAAATCCATTATCCAGCTCCTCAACCTACAACGCCCAAACAGAAATTGTAATGATGGAGGAGAGAGAGGGCTAAAGGGACTAAAGGGATGCAATCACATGCAGAGTTGGATAAAGCGGCGAGTATGGATTGGGGAGGAAACTGTATTGCTAAAAGCCTGGTGTAATCCCGCTTGTCATGTTTGTGAGAAAGCGTCGGCTGAGGAGATAATGAAAGCGACAATAGCAGCAAAGTCTGGTATCGCTCTGCATTTTTCAGCTGGTGTCAGGACAAAGCTCCTCGAAAACACAAATCGCTCTGTAAACTTTTAACATCAAAGCGCGACATAGATGTTTTACAAGAAAACTCGAAGTCTACGCCTAGAAAGACATAGGCTTTGAGTAAAAAGTTGTCAGGTTAAAATGTTATCAATGACAGAGTAAAGTGTAATTATAACAGCAAAAATACATGTATTTTGCCTAATAGTTAAAGCAACATTGTGTAACTTTTTGGAGATGGCACGTCACCTGCTTGATTCCATGGAAATAGAAAGTTAAAACCATACTTCGGAACATTCTCCATGGAGGTAGAAGAGTTTTATGCTATAATATGATGAAATATTATAGCTAAAGGAAGCACATCACTGAAACAAGCAGGAGGAGGCCCTGCTTTCAGGCTACATTTGAGTCAGGTCTGTGGAGATGCAAGCCCGCTCAACAATAAGGAAGCATGGCACTGTGGCACGGCACTGACTAAATGTGTATCTTGTGTATGTTCATGAATTGCAATATAGAGAAACCATTTTATATATTTCTATATAAGAAACAATAAAAAACAATCCAAATGATGCATTAAAATGTAAAATGAATTAGAGGGTTTGGAAAAGCACTATAAACATTACCATAGCAAAAATAAAAATCTTGACTGACATCAAAAAATGATTTCAGATTCAGTTCAACTATTTTCTGCTTAAAATTCACTGGGAACGTGAATTTAATGACAAGACTGGCAGGAAGCAGTGGTTTCTGTCAGTACAAATTACAGGTGCAGAAAGTTTCTGTGAGAGACTCTGAAGAGCACTAAATCAGACAAGCCGTTTGAATTCATTACAATTTCAATGTGAGGCTGCAGGAGAAGTACAGCCCTGTGACATTTCCAAGTGTTATGCAAATGCTAATGGCCCTGCTTCAGCCTTCAAGCACAGAATATGTTTAACTAACAATTTACAGGCACATTTTGGATACATCATTTTTTTTAATCAATTTTTAAGTTGAGTTTCTATTTTGAAAGATATGCACCCAAATCTTAAAAGTTGTATAGAGAGAGGTAGTAGTGGTAGTAGTGGTGGTAGTAGTAGTAGTAGAGTACTGTAGTAGGACTTACGTTGTCCCCACTGGCCGCTGTTTGGGTTCAGGTAGTTTGGATACAGCCCTTGTGGTTTGTCCAGTCGATTTAGCACTTTTCGGATATTCATCACCTTTAAAAAGAAAATGAATTCATTTTTTATTTTTTGGAAATGCATAATACATAAAAAGACAGGATGAAACATTTACCTTCTGAGCAAATTCCGGGTTTCCTGACAGTTTGCTGAGATGCATAAACTCCAAATGCAGCGTCCCATATTCAGCCAGGATACTGCTCCCACCTGAAGCCCACGGCCAGTTTCTGCCGATACCACTGCGAAACAAAAGAGAAAAAATTTTACTAATGTGTGGTGACCAGAAAGTAGGACATCATTTTATTAATTAATTTTTTTCCTAGTGAAGGTGAATATTTTGAGCACAAACGTTTGAATTTATACCATCATCGAGCCCTTGTTGTTAGAGTTATTACACTGGAATCTGAAAAGGACTTTACATTAAAAGCATGCAACTTTTCTGGAGGAGAGTCTAACACCTGCTTGTGTCCTGGAAAGTCCCAGAGTATGGCATTAAGCGCATAAAGACAAGCATGACCAGGTCAAGTGGCTGGTCAGATCTGTGGAGAGGCAAGCCTGCCTAGCGTAAGAATGCATGTTTTTCAAGGTATTTTGAAGCAATAAAATACTTGAATAAATGCAAGATAGATATGTTTACTGCTGTGGAACATTAAGCGTTGAGCAGGAGACAAGCAGATAGTGAACCCCCACCAGAAAAGTTACATAGTGTACCTTTACTATTTTAAATCAGACAGAAACACATGTATCTTTCCCACAAATTGCTATAGAGGTTTTCATAGAGAACAAGGTCTGTGCTGTAGAATACTGACACGGCTGATCGAGACTAATGCTGGTGTTTGCTGTGAGCACATCTGTCAAGTGTCAGTCTCGTCTGCCTCCCGTGTGTCCCGCTGTTGTCACGGAGCCCTGAGCTTAAGTCTGAGGGCGGGGCTTATCATAAGACGGGACAAGGACAGAGGAGTAGGGCCTTTCAGAAGAGGCACTGAGCGATCACATCCAGGCCAAAGATGGATGAGTGAGAGGGCAAAATGTACTATTCACAGTGGGGCATTAGAAGAAGAGTGTCAGGTGGCATTGGTGCATAGGAAGGACAATGGACATGGAAGGCAAGATGGATGATCTGGATGAATACATTTATATCTATTTATGTACATCACGTAGTATGTATAAGCCCGCTTCTCACGTTTCATATAAATTATTCAAAAGAGTAAGAATCTATTCACTGACTCCAGCTTCCTGTTACATGCAACATTTTGAGGATTTTTTCCCCTTTCAAAAGATATGAAAAGTTAGCCCTGTTAAAATATTATAATTCTGAAACCATTGCAAATATAATTGTTTGTATTTCTTTCAGCCGGCATTCTTCAACATTAAAACTTAACACATGTTCAACAAGTACAAATAGTGCGTTGGATTTATCAGGCGCATTTTGGACATGGGGAGACATTTTATTTCAATTTTTCATTCACTTGTTGCCATAGCTGCCTTGGGGTTTTCTGATATTAACACGACAGCCAATCTGCACCAATGGTTTCTGTGACCCCCACTAATCACTCACTCACACACCACATTCATACATAATAAGGTGGGTGAAGTGTCTTGCCCAAGAACTATCAAAGCTGTGATTTAACTGCCAAATTTTCAACTATAAGACTACTGACCAATTTACCACATGAACTACTGTCACACTACACAATATTAGGATAATGAAAGTTGTGGCCAAGCTTTAAAAATAAAATACACACTTTGTACTTTCTCTTAGTAGTACTTTAATGCCATTTTATCCCCACATTATTCTGTTGCAGTGTTTGGGTCTTTTTTCAAATCTTTTACAACTGTGGTGATAAACAACAAATCCTTTTTAGTATGTGTTGGAATGGCAATAACACACCTTCTATACTCACTTCACTCCTCTGAAATCCCACTGAAGCCCCACTGTGAGCAACAGTAAATCCCTGTTTAAGAGAATCAACACCACCCAGCAGGGAGGCACTGGCACATAAAACCAACAAACACAACGCACAGCCGGACGCATTATAGTGTATTTATCAGAAGAATATCGGAATAACCAGGGAGTTGTCTGGTTTTCTAGAGACTGTCAAGGGATAAGATACTAAGACTGAAGTTCTTAGAAAAATAAAAATAAAGCCTTTTTGAAGTAGAAGTAGTAGAAGTAGTAGTAGACTTTTAGTCTCCAGTTCAAGGAAACTGTTGTGTGGCTTCGATGGACTAATTTTGTTAAAGTGTTACTTTGCTGCAATACTGTAATAAAATAAATACTATATATTTTTTTAATATATTTTTTTGTTCATTTTTAGATGTTTTTATTGCACTGAAAAACTTAAGTGGGCTTGCAGCTCCACAAAACTGGCTCTTATTTGGCCTTGAGGAGAGAGATGATGTCATTTTGGCTATAACGATCCACAGTATGGCATAAAACTTATCTATCGCAATGGAATGATGCAGGTGATGTGCCATCTCCAGAAAATTACGCAGTGTTGCTTTAAGTACAGTTCAGCTTGATAATGATATTAGTACAACTATTGGAGTTGACATTTAAGTTGTTTAAACAATAGGGCAAAGTAGATATGTAATCCTAGAATGCTGATTGACTTGCATAATAAACTGATTCAATATTTTCCATTCAGTATAGACACACCTTCCATTCAGCTCCACACAATACAGAGTGTCACCTCAAGCATTGCTCACCATTTAAAAGACAAACAGTTAATTGAAATAATGCACAAGAAAAACATTCATTTCTACTGGACTAGATCAGAATCAAGTTGACTAAACTGATAATACCTAATACTTTGGACTAAATGAGGACTTACATGGGAATATAACATGACTAATAACAGCACAGAAACATGTTTTTGTATTTTTGTACATGTGTTTTTTGTAGTGGTGTTAGGAGCCATTCACCTTTGACTCTTTGCTGGCTAAATGTCCACTTCAAATCAACATGGTCAAAACTAGCCGTGCAGGTTTACAGGAAGTAAACAGTGATCCAGATGCTGCTGATGAAGTCCTTTTAACTAACGCGTCCAATTATTTGTAGAGTTTTGAATAAAGCTGCAAAACCAAACTGAAGGACATTCACATTTGTTTTCGAGTGTACAGCTATTGTTATGGCTGCTCCGAGACTGAGGCAGAACAGGGCTTGCTTATTTGCACAGATACAATACAGCTCTATTAACCACCGCGCTAAAGGACTCTTATGTAATCTGTGGATGCCCTAATGTGGTTTTAACAAAAGAACAGCGTCTATTAGATTTTATTTGTTTTTTTCAACTAATATGTGTGTTATATAGACAAAAATAAACTAAGGTTTCTTCTACACTAAATGTTCATATAGATCTGTTCATTATAAGGATGCACCGTAAAATCAAACTTGCTCAAACACATAGTTCACCCATTGCTCTAGTTCAGGGGTCGGCGACCTTTAACACCCAA
>JACM01063810.1:0-10830 GCA_000787095.1 Periophthalmodon schlosseri
CTTTCCCTCTCTTTCCTTCTCTCCCTCTGCTCAGATGTGGTCCCTGAGTGCGATAAGAGTTCTGCCACCACATATTACTGGTACCGCGAGGCTCTGGACATCTCCGACAGCATCTCCGAGAGTGGAGGACTCAACTGGAAGATGACCCTGTGTCTGCTGGCCGCATGGACCATGGTGTGTCTGGCCATGATCAAGGGCATCCAGTCCTCCGGGAAGGTACTGGAATAACACAACATTTTTCTGTCAGTAGAACATACAGTCCTCAGGGAAGGTACTAGAATCACACAACATTATACTGTTAATAGAACACACAGTCCTCTGGGAAGGTACTGAAAATATACTACTGCAATGTACATACAACACACAGTCCTCTGGGAAGGTATTAGAATCACACTAATACACCTATAATAACATCTATAGACCATACAGTCCTTAGGGAAGGTACTAGATTCACACAACATTATACTGTTAATAGAACGCACAGTCCTCTGGGAAGGTATTAGAATCACATAACATTATACTATCAATAGAACATACAGTCCTCTGGGAAGGTACTAAAAATATACTACTGCAATGTACATACAACACACAATCCTCTGGGAAGGTATTAGAATCACACTAATACACCTATAAAAACATCTATAGACCAAACAGTCCTCAGGGAAGGTACTAAATTATACAATACTATAGAACATACAGTCCTCAGGGAAGGTACAAAATATACAATACTATAGAACATACAGTCCTCAGGGAAGGTACAAAATATATATACTACTATACTTATGATAACATCAATAGAACATACAGTCCTCTGGGAAGGTACTAAAAAGTTCTAAATACTGTAATACTGTAATATAGAATATCCAGTCCTCCAGAAAGGTACTAAGTATATACAACTGTACTGACTATAACATCTAAAGAACACCATGTACTTGGGAAAGGTACTAGCTTTTTCCAGCTTGCATTATTAAACCCTAGTTGTGTCCTTAGGCAAGACACTTCACCCACACTGTATGAATGTTGTGTGTGAGTGTTGGTGGCAGTGGGAGGGGCCGATGGTGCAGATTGAGGAGTGAATGATCTCAGTAGAAATGGGATTTGTTCTTCTGTGTTCCTTCCTGACCCAGTTCTTGGAAGTAGGTTTTCCTCGGTACAGTTTATGGGGTCAGATTTATATATGAAGAATTATGATCAATGAAAAAGTGGATTTAAGTGGATTTGGAGTAAGCCGAGATCAGAGGAGGGATCAGCCAGAATCAAAGCGTTTCCCAGGATTTAAACGGAGGCCATTTTGTGGAATTATCTTCATTTGGATGTCGACCTCTGACCTCTGCAGATAAACTGTTAAACTCTCTTTTGTACAGTTACCGAGGATATAAAGAGGAAGAGCATGAGGATTACCTGAGAAGAGCCAGCGCTAACCTTTAGCCGCTATGCTAATCCACTCAGGTGCTAGTCACGCTACTGTCAGCGCTGATGCTAAGCTAACGTCACATGAGTTTCATATCAGAGGCTTAAACAGTGTCCAGTCCAGTGTAACATGACCAGAGGTGTGGACTCTGTGGACTTTAACTGGACTTAGACTGGAACTTTATAAAATGAGTAAAAATAATTCATTATTTTTAAGGTTCAAGGTCTTCATGGTTCAGGTTTCCGTGGAGATGTATTGCTGTATTGACTGGAATGTTTCTCAGTATGGCATTAAACTGGCCAATGTGCGGATCAGATCTGTGGAGAGGTGACACCACTTACAGTGAGAATACGTTTTTCAAGGTATATTTTTAAGCAATAAAGCACCAGTAATCTACTCAGTTCAGTTCAAGATTGATACGTTTAATGCCCTACTGTGGAACTTTCCAGACAAAGCAATAAAGTATCCATGGAGACAAGCAGATGGCAGATACCAGGAAACCTGGATACCAGGAAAATTACACAGTCTTACATTTTAGTAGGGCTGTCAAAAGTACCAAAAATCAGATTCTAATCAATACTAAAACTAGTATCGAAACTAGATACTCATTTTTGGCAGGTATCGATACTCAAAAAGTCCCACTGACAGGACAGAAATGAACCTTTCCTGAATATCTTTAGAATGATCTTGAGCTGTATCTTTCACAAGTATAAGACACATAGACTAGTACACGCCCATGGACCACTATGGAACCTACTGGATGACTGAGGGATTACACAGATATAAGACACATGGGAATAGAAAAGAAAGTACTACCATTTAATGTGGAAAATCCCATTCTATTGGCTAAAGAAAGAGTCATTCAGGGGCAGACGACAGGAGCAGATGACAGGAGCAGGCGACAGGAGCAAACGACAGGAGCAGACGACAGGAGCAGAGACAGGAACAGGCGAAAGGAGCAGACAACAGGAGCAGATGACAGGAGTAGACGACAGGAGCAGATGACAGGAGCAGAGACAGGAGCAGATGACAGGAGAAAACAACAGGAGCAGACGACAGGAGTAGACGACAGGAGCAGAGACAGGAGCAGACGACAGGAGCACAGACCAGGCCGGAGCTGGACACAGAGATAAGAGGGACAAAGGGAGGATTAATCTGTGAGGACCAAATGTAATAGAACAGGACCAGGTCTAGACCAGGACTTAACCGGGATCAAACCAGGACAAATGTGAATGCTCCCTTAATTTAGGTGTTTTTTTTAAAGGTCCACTGTGTGTAACTTTTATCGTAGCCTCCATCAGGGTTGCACAATTTGGGAAAAAAACTCATTAAAATTGTGATTAGATTTGCGATATATATGTTTAAAAAGTAGGATTCTGTTCATGTTTGTAGAGGCCTAAACAACAGGGTTAGCAGCTTTTACACAGAAGAAGACCCCATGGAGACACAGGGAGGGCATCTGACACACAGGGTTTTTAAAGCTCAAAAATACCTTGAAAAACATGGATTCCCACTGTGAATGGCGTCGCCTCTGCACAGATCTGACCTGTAACTTCGCCTGTCGGTGTCACAGCTTGTTTCCAAGGAGATAGCTAAGTTTAATGCCATACTATGGAACTTTTCAGGTAAAGCAATAACATCCATGGAGACAAGCGGGTGATGGAATCACTAGCGAGCTTACTCAAACACATCAGACCAAGTATGATTTTTATAGGAGGATACAACATTAAAGTCTCTGTACCTGATTTTTACCGTCTTTAAAACGTGAAAAACAGAACTAGTTCATTTTAAGCAGTTTTCAGTTGTCCAAAGTTACTCCTCACTTACCTTATGCATTCAGAACATCCTAATTATTCACCATGATGAGTTTGTAAGCACTTTTCACAACTCCCAGAGACAAGAGCGGAGTTTTGCCATCACAGTAAAGCTAACAACAACTAGCATGCTAACATGCACTTCCTGCTTTATATATTTATACTCTTTATAATTAGATGCAGACAGCACACAGCAGACTTATTTTGACTTCAAAATTTGCTTATACAATATCTGCTTATAAAAATCAGGTACAGGACCTTTACCTTAAAAAGTCTATTTAACATTGTAAAAACCCTTTAACTCTGAATGTAATACACTGGACACATTACCCAGAATCCCTTTGGTTTTTGTAGTTTTTTCCCCCCTCTCCTTCGGCTGGGGCCCCTCTGGCTTTGAACTGTCCACAAAAGAATCCTAATGCCCCTCTTAGACCTCCTCTTTGAGTCTGGACTAAACCCGGTCTAGACCTGGACTCGTGGGTGGGCGGTCCGGACCGTCTCTATGGCAACTCCCGCCCTTTTCAGCTTGGCTCCGATTGTGAAAAGTGTGGCGCTAAGAAAAGGCAGACGACAGATGCAGAGGAGAATAAAGGCTAACCACTCTGCCACAGTAACACAGGGAGAACATGCAAAGTCCACAGAGAGATCAGGCGTCTGACCCAGTGGAGAAAGAAGTACTCCACTTTGTTACTTAAGTAAAAGTGCAGATACCGGAGTAATTAAATACTCAAGTAAACGTATCACATGAAAAAATCTGCTTAAGTAAAAATATTAAAGTGCCTGTTTAAACATGTATTTAAAGAGTAAAAAGTAAAAGTATTTCACGCAGATTTTGAGATCTAATAAAGCTTCAAATGTATTGATTTTGATAAAGATTAGTGCTGAATTTTGTTCAACAGAAACAACTGAATCAATACTTCTAATTCTAACTGTTTTTACTTGTATATTTTTGTTTTGCTCCAATTATGGACGTGTTAAAAATAAAACCTCAGCCTTTTCAGCAGGTCTCAGACAATAATAAAAAATACTTTTACTTTTCAGTCCAAGTACAGATACCTGCTCTCAAATGTAGTGAAGTAAAAGTAAAAAGTATCCACTTAAAAATGTACTCAAGTAAAGTACAGATACCTAAAAAGTACAGTACTTTACTACTTTTACTTGGTTACGTTCCACCACTGTCTAACCCACAGCCTCCATTTTGAGACGACTCAGTGCTTTTTCTTTAATCCAGGTTAAAATGATCTCTAATCCAGGTTTAAGTGAGTCAGACTTGAGTCACGTCTGTCTCTCCTGTTCTGTCATTATGTCATGTGCAGAGGTGTAGGTTTAACAGTAAAATGCTGTTTTCACGACACACGGGTTAAACACAAACTGACGTGGATGAATGGTTAGTTCTGAGACACTGCCACTATGGTTCAGTTTGATCTGCATGTGATTCAAAGTTAGCGCTGGGTGATATGCCAACACAGAATAATCATGGTTTCTTTTCTCAAACTGAAAAATCAAAGTAATGGTAATGCTTGAACTCTTCATTAAAAACACAGCACCAAGTTTTAACGAGAAAGCCCTGTTCATCAGGGTGTGGTGAAGACTGATACAAAAGACATTACATAATATTTATTCTGATTTTCTTGTTTATAAACATGGCCGTACCTCTGAGCTCATATTGGCTGTTTCGTTTTTTTTTTTTGAACATGACTTTCTGTGTAATTTCAGGGATTAAAAATAACTTGTAAATAATGGGTTGGTTGGTTCATTATAAGCTGATAATGTGGTTGCTCTCATGGTTTTGTATTAGTCTTTTATGCAATGCCCCAAATCAAGTCTCATTACAGTGATACAGTAGCAGCATTACCAATGACACTTTTTATTCAGAATATATCTGTATTTATGTAGAATTGCGATTACTTTGGATAGTTTGTTTCTAGTCTTATTTATGTGTGATTTCCAGTTTAAATATTGGTCTATAGTTACTCTTGTTTTCAAAGACTCTTTGTGGTGGTGTGTTGTTTAGTGTATTTTGTACATGATTTGGTATTTTTTGTTTTGCAAATATCATACATATCTATATATATATTTTTTTTAATTTAGCACCAATTTATTAACATCAAACTCCCGCTTCACCATTGGTACAAGCTGCTTTTGGTCTTCAAAGTGGACTTAATTTAACAAAAAATCATAATATAAATAAGGAAAAGCTTTGGCCCGAGCACTGAACCCTGTGGAATTCCAAGTTACTTTTAACATTTCAGAACTGTCATTATTTAACTGGACATTACTAAATCAAAATGTCAGAAAGCATAAACATTTTGTCTAAAAGTATTCAGTTTACATATTTTTACCTTAATAAGGCTATAAAGGTGTTTTTAATTACAATATAAATAATAAGACCCAGGAGTAGAACCTGGGAGCCCTCTTGTTGTACTAACCTCCTGTGTTTGTTCAGGTGATGTACTTCAGCTCTCTGTTCCCGTACCTGGTCCTCATCTGTTTCCTGGTCCGATCTCTGCTCCTCAAAGGATCTGTGGACGGGATCAAGCACATGTTTACTCCACAGGTACTAAACCAGGACTAAACCAGGACTAAACCGGGACTAAACGGGACTAAACCGGGACTAAACTGGGACTAAACGGGACTAAACCAGGACTAAACCGGGACTAAACGAGACTAAACCAGGACTAAACCAGGACTAAACCAGGACTAAACGGGACTAAACCAGAACTAAAGCAGGACTAGACCAGGACTGAACCAGGACTGAACCAGGACTAAATCAGGTTTAGACCAGGACTGAACCAGGGCTAAACCAGGACTAAACCAGGGACTAAATCAGGACTAGGCCAGGACTGAACTAGGACTGAACCAGGATTAACCAGGACTGAACCAGAACTAAACCTGGTCTAAACACTGACCCTCTTGTATTTTCAGATCGACATCATGGCGGACCCTAAGGTGTGGAGGGAGGCAGCGACTCAGGTCTTCTTCGCTCTGGGATTGGGATTCGGAGGCGTCATCGCATTTTCTAGTTACAACAAACGAGACAATAACTGCCACTTCGACGCCGTGCTGGTCTCCTTCATAAACTTCTTCACTTCGGTTCTGGCCACGCTGGTCGTCTTTGCCGTGCTCGGGTTCAAGGCCAACATCATGAACGATAAATGCATCGCCATGTGAGTAAAAAAAGATTAAAAATCTACACAAAGATAGATAGTCACTCACTCCTTAAAGGTCGTATATTACATAAAACTGACTCTTGTGAGCTTTAAGTCATGTTATAATGCTGTTACTTCCTCAAAAACATACCTGGAGTTGTGTTTTGTTTCATTCACACAAGTAGTAATCCTTTATTATTAGTTTGTCTACATCTCCAAAGCTCAAAATGCTCTGTTCCACCTTGTGATGTCATGAAGTGGTAGTTTTCAACTTAACAGCTCCTTTTACCTTTAGTTCAGTAGAGATTGGCAATTGCAGAGCTGAAATCATCCAAATGATTCTAGTGAAGGTGTATGGAGTTTAAAAACACAGTAGAGCACTTCCTGTATTACCTCATGACATCACAAGGTGGAACCGAGTGTTTTCTATTTGTGAGAAGAATTCAGCCTAAATATGCGAACCGAGTGTTTCTATTTGTGAGAAGAATTCAGCCTAAATATGCAGGCTTTGTGTTTTAAACTCCAGGTCTGTTTGTGATGAGGAAACAACATTAGAACAGAGAAGAACTTCAAATATTAAAACATGGAAGATCGCCAATACTGATATTAGCACCTGTGTATGTCCATCCTTACTATACCTGGGTATTAAATTTCATATATTAAAGAGGGGTATGACACAAAATGCACTTTTTGTATCTTTTTTCTATGTTATAATGTTGTTCTCTCATCACAAACCTGCCTGAAGAGGTTTTAAATGTCATCCATGCATGTTTGAGTAATTTAGCGATCCCTGTTCGAACCCTCCTTACTGTTAGCAGTGTGATCCTGTACAAGGCTCCGCCCACAAGCCTATGCTACTCATGCTTCCACATGACAATTCTCCATAAATATTAAACAAACATGATACAAAACTGTACACGGCAACTTGACAAACCCGATGTGATGTGCAGTAGTTTCATTAGTGGGATGCAGCTGATTGTGTTGTGATATCGCTCTGAAGGGGGAGTGACTTAGTGTAGAGAGCAAATGGAGAGTGGACTCAGAGCATTAAACATTTTATTACATTGTTTTCTGCAAATATATCATTTTCAAAACAATAGGGAGGTAAGGTAAAGGTAAAGATAACATGGTGATCTAAATGTTATGTGTTACAGTAAATACCTCATCAAAGTGTGTAATACCTCTTTAAGATTGAAATTGATTTACAAAAGTTGAAAACTTCACAGAGTGAATATCCACTGATTCATATGTGACCTCTTCATTTGATCCTATAGTTTGTTAATATTCCCAATGTTGCTGTTGTTGTTGTTGCAGAAACACAAACCGTGTGGTGTCCCTCCTGGGCTCCCGTATCGAGGCCAGTCTGATCCCTCACCACATAAACCTGTCGGCTCCAGAGAGCATCACTGCAGAAGACTATCACCAGATCATCTCTGTTATAAGAGCTGTGCAAGAGGAGGACTTCAGCAAACTGGGGCTGGAGATGTGCAGCATCGAGAAGGAACTCAACCAGGTACAACTCATATACACACACACATATATACACACAAATATAAACACCCACAAATATATATACACACAATATAAACACACACAGATACACACAAATATATATACACACAATATAAACACACACAGATACACACACATATATACACACATATACACACACAAATATATATACACACACACAATATTAACCCACACAGATACACACACATATAGACACACAAATATAAACACTCACAAATATATATACACACAATATAAACACACACAAATACACACACATATAGACACACACACACAAACACATATATAGACACACACACATGCACACACACCTAGACACACACACAAACACACAGACACACATACACACACACACACACACACACACACATGGACACACACACATAGACACACACACATTGAACACGGCTGGCACAGTCAGCACTGCCCTCTTGTGGTCAGTAGGGATAAAATAGAACCATAGTTACATTTGGAATTTTCATTGTAGTTCATCTTGGACATCAGATAATGCACAAATACAAAAAGTTATATTAAACATTTCTTGAATAGACTTGTAAAAACATGGGCTCTGGAAGTGGATGTCAGATACTAAACGTTACTATGGAGATAATCCTTTTAGTTTTATTGTATCCTATTGATATTTTGCAGCTGATGTCATCATCATTTCCTGTGGCTGTGACTCTAACTGTAGGACTCTAACACTGCTCTTTCTGAGGCTTCGTTAGACTTTAATCTGAGTTTTATTTTAACACAACCTGACCATAAATAACTGACTTAGCTGAGCTACAACAGTTGAGCTGATTTGAGCTGTTAAACAAGTCCCTCTCAAATAACATTACACTCTCAAGCTAGCTAGCATTAGTTTTTCAATTAGTCACTTTTTGTTGAAAATCAAACTCCTAAACAGGACAATTGGTCCAGGTCTGGGTCTGGAGGTTTAACCCTCTCTCCTCTCTCCCCTCTCCTCAGACTGTTCAGGGCACAGGTCTGGCTTTCATCGCCTTCACAGAGGCCATGACTCACTTCCCGGCCTCTCCGTTCTGGTCCGTTATGTTTTTCCTGATGCTGGTGAACCTGGGGCTCGGAAGCATGTTCGGAACTATCGAGGGAATTCTCACTCCGCTCATCGACACCTTCAAAGTCCGCAAGGAGCTACTCACAGGTACTGAACCAGGACTGAACCAGGACTGAACCAGGGCTGAATCAAGACTGAGCCAGGACTGAACCAGGGCTGAACCAAGACTGAGCCGGGACTGAACCAGGGCTGAACCAGGACTAAACCGGGATTGAACCAGGACTGAACCAGGACTGAGCCAGAACTGAGCCGGGACTGAACCAGAACTGAACCAGGATTGAACCAGGTTAAACCAGGTTAAACCAAGACTAGACCAGGACTAGACCAGGACTAAACTAGGACAAAACCAGGACTGGAAGAACAGGTACAGGCTCAAACAAAACAGGGTTAAAGGATCAGAGAGACTTAGTAAAGGTCGGACTGGGACAAAACACTGGACTAGTGTTGTATGGATTTATGTGGATCTTTTTTTACAGTGCAGAGACAAATACTACTGAAAATGTAATTATAATCCTCAAATAAACTGTAGAAATGGCTGCATATGTTTATACCACATTTATCTTACTAAAAACACACTGGAACTGCCCAACACTCTTAAAATGGACCAGAATACACCAAGTATTTGTTTGTTTTTAAAAGGACCCCAGACCCACACGCACAGTCGGATGTGCCCACGTCTGAGCGAAGCCCCTGATCTCAGCGAGCCTAGAAACGCCCCTGTATAAAAACCCACTCACCCTCTTTTCTCTGTCTCACTCTACACTGGGGTTGTGTCTGTATCCCTCGCTTCCTCTCTCGACCTCTCCTACCTTATACATGTTATAATAGATTTCTCTTCTCTCCGTTTCTCTCTCTCTCTCTCCCTCTCTCGTATAGAATGTTATATATTTCTTCTCTCTCGCTCTCTCTGTTCAGTTGGCTGTTGTGTTCTTACGTTCACCATTGGGCTTCTCTTCATGCAGAGATCTCTCGCTCTTCTCTTTTATTTCACTATTGTCTACTCAAGATGTGAACATTAATAACAAATCTGCTGCCCCCGAGGTCGCTCGCACTAGCATTAGCAACAGGTTTGATTGACAGCCTTGCTAAGCGGAAGGGGCATTACTTTCAACAGATTAGCTACAGATTGGCTCTTTGGTTTTTATGATACCTTAGCTACAGATTGGCTCTTTGGTTGCTATGATACTCACGGTCAAAATATGGAATTCAACTCCAAATCGGCCCCTATAACTGCTCAAGCCTCGACGAGCTTCATTTGACTTCATTTCACCCACTATGGGTTATGTCACACTCACTTATTCCACTTCTTTATGCAGACTATGGTTGTTTCTTCTCTCTTCTCTTCTCTCTCGTCTTGTGATTTACTGTGTTCTTGCCGCCTCCATCGGGCTCCTCTTTGTGCAGAGATCTCTCCCTCTCTCCCTCTCTCTCTCTGTTATTTATGTTGTAACATATTTCTTCTCCCTCTTTACAGTGGGTTGCTGTGTCCTGGCGTTCTCCATCGGGCTCCTCTTCGTGCAGAGATCAGGGAACTACTTTGTTGCCATGTTTGACGATTACTCTGCCACGCTGCCCCTGCTCATCGTGGTGATCCTGGAGAACGTGGCTGTGGCCTGGGTCTACGGCATCGACAAGTGAGACTTACTTTAACAGCATCATCTACTGTTCCTAGTCATTTTTTGGCAACTTTAGTTTAAACTGGGTAAATTTGCAGCTTTCTGGTCAAAAACACTTAAATCTAAGTGTGTGCTGCCTCCAGTGGCTTCTGCAATTTCAAGTACTATGTGACATCACACATTACTGCCCAGGTGTTTCTGATTGCAACACCTGGCTGCAGGGGCGGAGTTT
>KN476302.1:0-11479 GCA_000787095.1 Periophthalmodon schlosseri
TAGAGAATAAACTGATGCTTACCTGACCCAATATGAATAATTTAATTGGAGAACAGTGCAAATGTTTCTTCTATAGTTTGATGACCTTTCTGCCATATTTCTAACAAACACACAAGAATCCCCTCTGTGTACAGCAGGAGTGATGGTCTCCACTATTGCTCATCTGAACCCAAGACTGACTGTAGGTGCTCACCTGAGGGCACCTCGCTCTCAGAATCCTAAGGTGGCTTCAGGCTCAAACTAGAACAGAGGTGGCTTCTGAGGCCAGGCCTTTCTCTGTAAGAAACTAATGAATAAAAGATGACACTCACAAAAGGAAGGCGTCTGTGGAAAAACAAACAAAACATTTCTCTTGCTGCTGGAGTGCAGCCACAGAGGCCTGACATGGGAGATAGGCCGCGGTTTCACTGGAAAAGAGCAAAAAGATCAGAATATTCACAGAAAGTTTGTTGATAAGAAAACAAAAGCAGAGTGGATATTATCTGAATCCTTGAAACTCCAGCTGAGAAAATGCAGGAGCCCTCATCCCTGTGCTGTGTTTTTTGCTCTTACTTTGATGCACATAAGAGTCAAACTCTGTTCACCGTGAGCCCATAATAGAAAGCCTGGTAATGTTGCTCTTGGCCAGTGTTTTCCTCTTTACACCACACGGTTTAGTTTCTTCTATGATGTTTTGCCTTGTGTTTTATATATTTTGTAAAAGCAGTACTACAACTTTTAGCTCAAGTTTCCAAGATCGATTCAAACAAACAACCAAACAAACAAACTTTTAGAAATTGCTGGGTTTGATGATTGTGTATGATTTAAAAAAAAAATAAAAAATTGAATTACTACTGTCAGATTTGTACTGGAAATGGCAACTAATGTTTGGGAAGCACTAGAAATGAGAGAAATATTTCTAGACACTCCCAGCAGATACAGTGTGTGTGACTCATCACCCTTGTGTAATAACATCATCTGCAATCCTGCCTGCCTCCTGTTCAATTACTTCTGTTGCATATTTAAGTGTCTTTTATTCTTCCTGTCTCATATTGGATTCAGTTCTGTTTCATTTACACAGAACAGCTTTGTTATTGCGACTGTTTAAAGCAGAACTATTGAATGCTGTCAAATCCCTCACCCTCCTGAAGGCTTGTAGTTGTTTATGTCTCAGCTGTTCTTCTGGGGCATGCATAGACTGTATATAGAAGTGGACGTAGGGACACCATACTGTTCAGTTCCGGGCAATTGAAGCCAGTCGGGATTGGCAGTTATAGCGGCTAATTTGCAACCAAGTTCCTTATTTAGAATTTATAGTACTTTTTTCGTATCAACCAAAGCTGATTTCCACAAGGCAGGCGCATGTTGACGAAGGGTGCTAGCTGTCAATCAAGCCTGTTCCTAATGCTAGCAACTTAGCTAACCTCATGGAAAGAAGGCACCTTATTGGTCAGTTATTATTGTTCATATTTAGATTTCAACACACCAGGGTCATGTAGAGTGGTTTAAAAGCAGCAATTACAAAGGAAGGGGCTCAGAAAATGTCTCACCTGTTGTGTTCAGGTGTTGTTAGGAGCACCAAATGAATAATTCAAGTTCAGACAGATCATACCTTCATCTTAATAAAAGTAGAAACTGGAGGCCAAGCAGATGCTATGTACATCACTTGTGCAAGACATGTCCTAATGGTCCAGACTATGAGCAATAATTCCCATTTGTCATCTCATTTCATACAGTCTCACACCTTTTTTGTCTTTTTACACAGATAACCCAATCACCATTTCATCTTTATCTCCATTGTATCTCCTTACTTCACCACCTGTTGTATAGCCTTGATGTATTTTCTTATTTACCGTATTCTATTTTTCATACACCAGTATTCAGCTATTTTTGCTACTTTCATTATTTTGCTCATTGTTATTATCTTTCAGTGTGTGAGCTAGTGTGTCCAAGTAATTTCCCTTTTGTTTCAATAAAGTTTTTCTAGGTTTAAAAGAAAAGAAAGAAGCTAGAGTGTAGAGAGTGTCCTAAACTCGCATCAGGGAGCTGGCAACTTTGCTCTTAATTTACTTGTCACAATAGCATAACCGTCTTATTAAAAATGCCTATATTGCCTAGTATTTTTTTTTCTACATTCCAAAAATGTGCCTTTTTTGAATAATTGTGTAAATGTGTGTCTTGGGTGCAGAAAAAGTCTATGGGGAGTTCCTGAGCTGGGAGATGGAGGAAGCGCTCTCTCACCTGCCTCTGAAGCCGGGACAATCGGTGACACTTGCCGTCAGCATCAAGGTCAAGCTGGACTTCTCAGGCCAGGAGAACCTACTGCAGGACCTCAATGATGGTGAGGACCACACATCACCTCAACCTGACTTCAAAACTGATTTCCACTAATTGCTGCGAAGTGCCTATGTTGGCGGTCTCAAGGTGTTTTTTTAACCTTGTGTAAATATATTGATGCCAAGAATTCACTTTCAATATTTCCACACCACCAGAACCAAATTACAGTTACACAGAGATTTTCAGGCCAGACACTGCTGTTGCAACCCATTACCCGCTATCTTGCCCAGGGACACAACGGCTGTATATACTTTAGGCTGCTGCTCTCTGGTTGTTGAGCTAATTTAATCTCTCTCTATTCTAAATTGTGTGAAAGTTATTCCTTGAGATTGTGACAAAGAAAAAGTTAAGTAGTTGTCAATATCTGGGTACAGTGGGCACTATGTAACTTTTCTGATGGAGGTTCTGCCTCCAGTTTGTCTTCATGGAGATGCCAACACTTTGTCTTGATTGGCATTAAAATTCTAAGCTATCTCTATGGAGACAAGCAGGTGGTGCCAATAAGTCAAGTTACAGGACAGATCTCTGGAGAGGCGACCACACTCACAGCTCTTCACTGTATTTTGAGCAATATAAAAGATGGATAAGTGTAATGCGGTATCCACAGCCTGCTCATGAAGATGAGGTGGTTTCTCACATAAAGGCAACATAAATGTGTGTAGATTGGTGTTGTTACTGTTACTGTTCCTCTTCTTTAGATTTGCCTTATTTCAGCCATTTATTGTGCGAGGTCTCCGGGTCACTCCTTTCGCCTCGCGCCTTCACTTGCACAGCCTGATTTCTCCTCAAATTCTTAGTATTGCCTGTGACCTCTGCACCTTCTCTTCTAGACAGTAGCTTTCCTCCAGTGAATCTATGCAAGAATGAATACTTATAATCAACAAACCGGTTTAATTCAGTTCAGACTGTACCCACATGAAATTGTTTATCTCTCCAACTGAGCCTTTCTCATGGGGTCATTTTGCCAATACAGCTTCACTGTTTTAATTAACTCAGCTGTGACTGGAGCTCTGAATTGTGCTGATAACAAACGACCCCGGCTGCAGTCATCATAGAACATTGTGGGAGGCGGTATTGGGTAAATACATTTGATGTTTGTCTAATTCTCTACTGTAATCGCATGCCGCGCTGTATTACCACGCCATCCACTTTGCATAGAGTCCGATTGGCTTTGTTTTCTGTCTGGACTGTTGTGTGCTGGACGATTACCAAGTCCTGAAGTCTGCGCTAATTAAACGGTGAAGTCTGTCATTATTTCAGACATTACTGACTCACTCAACATTTAATTACATTGCTTAGCTGACAAACGGAGCACCTATACAATTTACATGTATACAAAAGTGGAAAACCTTTATGCTGCTCTAGAATTTTCCTAAATTTTGGACTCATTTTACTATATTGCAACTGCAGACTGGGATATTTGATTGTTCAAACTAGTTTGTTTACCTTTTTTTGTGGGCAACATCAGTTAATTTTTGACCAAATAAACATAAAAGCAACCATTCACCTGTCTATCCTCAGTTGATGCCAATGCTGCAGGCAGTGAATTGCATAGCGGTTAGCTCCAAGGCATTTGTGTTTACACTTAAAAAGAGTTGTTGTTTGATGCAGTGCCACTAAATCCTGAATAAATAAGCACTGGCATACATCTAGCCTGGAGGTATTGCCTTGTTGCTCCCTCTTTGGCTGACCTATGTCTTTCTGCTTCTCAAGGGCAGTTTACAATACTGGCTCCACTCACTTACTGCTGTTCAGATTCTTTAAGTAGTTGTACTTGTTATAAAAGTCACTTAATAAAACATTGGGGACATTTTACAGCTTCTGCCATCTAAGGATAGTTTGTGGATGTGTGGGTAGAGATGAATATAGAAATCTTATTTTAGAGGAACCCTCTTCACACGTTGTCTGCTTGCTCCAAAGTCAGCACATGAACGACGGCTCACAGCTTGTGTGGTGTGAGCACACTGCTGGGACATTAGCGCTTTACATGACTGACATTCATTTAAATTTAGTTAGTAATTAACACCTTTCTCCTTTTGGACAAACATTGAAATGTGAGCTTGTTCTGTGTAGTCACTGTGACACACTGTGGTGTCCTCTGTGTGTTTGCTGTGGCAGAAGGGACACATCAGACAAGGCCACAGGAAATGGCATTGATTGATCTGAAGAAGAGTCTGTGCCTCACTCGGAGTTCAGCCCGAGATGCGGCACTATAACTCAGATCAGATGACTGTGATGTCATCACTAATGGGCCCTGACTGAGCAGCAGCGTTAGCGTGTTAAATGGTGTGAGCGTGCTACCTAATGACACTGCCCCCGCCTACATTAATGCACTGCTTGTCTCTGAAGATAGTCTGGTGCCTGTTATCTGCTGCAAGTCAGGGCTTGTCTGGAACTAGTGTTACAGTTGATGTCTGCAGACACAAGAAACCCATTATGCTAGAATCCAGTAAGAATAAAAGCATATCACAAGCAGTAGGATGTGTCCAGCTCTGAGTGCTGTTTTATACTGTTCTCTTGTGCTTTTGCCTCATTTGACTCCAGACTGAGATGAGATTGTTATTTAAATTGTGCAGATGTAAAATCATTTATTTAAAACAGTAGTGTCCAAACATTTTTCAAAGAGGGACACATAGACCAAGCAGAGGGTCACAGACCGGTGGTCAATACCGTGAATTCAGAAAATGTATTTAGAGGTTTTTACAAGCTACATCACCTTAATTCAGCCTTGGAACCTTAATATCAGGTCAGTCACACCAAGATGTTACTGAGGTTATAATGGTAAACATACAGTAGTATGAAATAGTATGAAATTACTTCAATTCACCAGGAGGCCTGAGGGCAAAGAAAGATTGGCCTTAGGATCGCATTTGTCTCCAGGGCCTTAGTTTGGACACCCCTGATTTAAAACTCCTCTGAGAGAAGTTGGCTACTTGGTGCAGCTTTGAGGTGTACAGTCATGTTTATCCAATATTAATCATGAAAGATAAAAAAATCAAAGATAAAAACTTTTTAGAAGAGATACAGCTAGTCCAATTTGATTCATGTCCCACTCGCTTCGAATCCTCCCATTCCCAACATTTGTTTTTGCAGTTAAAACAAAGCAGCTGGTTTAATGGAGCCTCCAGATGGACCCAAATGGCTTCCAATAATGTCTCATCATTTGTTTGAATCTCTTTGAACAGATTTGTGCTCATTGAAAGCTCCATCTTTCTCTGTCTCTCCTCAGATAGATGAGTAATGAGGTTCTTGCGCTCTCAGTGTGGCTGATTTGACAGAGAGGAAATTACAATGAACTTCTGTTATTTTTAATACATTCAGTCATCCTATTTAAAAGGTCATAAGTCGCATTCACAGTGCCACTTGTTATATGCATATGTATTAACCTTTTTACATGTAGAAGCTAGTGTAGCAACCACTTTGTGAGGAAAATGCTGAGTTTCTCCCTAGGCCCAGACTCCGGACTAGACCTGAGCTGATGGAGATGAGGGTGCTGGGGTGGGCCTGGCTCAGAGCAGTGCCAGGGCTAATCACACCAGCCATTACTCACAGTGTGCTATGCCCCGATACTGACTGCTTAGCCTAATGATGTGAATGTTTAGAATCTGTTTAGATCTGACCTATAACTCAGGCCTAGTGGCGTCACCTGCTCATCTCCATAGACTAGATTTTGCAATATTTCAGGCAAAGCAATAATCTGGAGACAGGGAAGTGGCAGACCCTCCCTCCACTAGAAAAGCTACATAGTACACCTTTAAATTTTCTAGTTTTATACACTTTTATTGACTTCAACTTGAGTTCAGTTTGTAAAGCACATAGGCTTAGGAGAGGTGGAACTAGTAATAGAACGTAAGACTTAAAGGTCCCCTGATGGTGTATCGCTCCTGGTTATTCTTGGTCTTTTATTTACTTATGTTCAGTGGTGGGTGGTGATTGTATGGGCTTATGTTGTGTGATGTGTTTTCTCTGTGTTAAAGCATATGACCCCCTGTCCCAAGACATATTTCTCCCATGGGAGACAATAAATTATTATCTTATCTTGTTGTTAATTTGTTTTGTTGTTTAGGGTTTGCATCGAGAGCAAGTTTACATTGTTCACTTCTTTAGAGTTTGCCAAAAAAAACAAAAAACAAAAAACAATAGAAGGAGAAAGTTGAATGGAAGAACGCTTACTGATGGTCAATTCAAAACCCAATCTGTAGACAACTGACATTTCCTAGAACCAAATGTTAGAATTAGTGTCAGTATTTGGACAAATGCAATGACTAAATTTCTCTTCTGCCAAGTAACAAAATGTAATGACTCCAATTTTCAAATAATGATAATAATGGAGATGAGTTGGATGGTCTTTTACTGAAATGCTCAGAGCTCACTAAAACAGTTTAGAGTCTGGTAATGTCCCCTTTGTGTCGGGACAAATTGCAAGGGTCTTCAGTTAGCTGACGTCAGACTGGTACGATCCCTTTGACGTCATGCTGTGGGCTCTGGGCGTCATTTTGGCTGCATTGTTTCAACGGGTTCAAATTGGCAACCCCCATAGTGATGCCCGACACGGCTACTGATAGTGCAGCTGCTCCTACATCCCCACACTGCTGTCAAGGTCGGAAAAGTAAAAAACGCTCCACTAGCATTTTAATATTACAAAATGCCTTCGGAATTCTAAAGAGATTTTCCACAATGAATCTTTAATTGTAACTACTTGTAGATTTTAAAAATTCTACACTGAGATTCAAATAGGGACGATGAATGAATTGTGTGATGTATGATTTTGGACCTTCGGGGATGAGAAAAAGGAGTTGATTACTTAAAACCGAAGTATAACTTAAAACAATTTTTTTTTTCATTATGGATATTTTATTATTATTATTTTATTGTACTGAAAAATAAATAAAAACATGCGTCTTTACTGTGAGCATCTCCACAAGCCTTACTCTTATTTGGCCAGGAGGAGGGCTTGCTCCTGTTCAGTTCAACAATAACTTACAATAATAAACAAATACAAAAGCATCAATATAGAACAAATCTAATCTGATTTATCTCCATGTAGAAGTATGATTTTCAAATTCAGTGAAATCATGCGGTTGACTTTCCACATCCAGAAAGTTGCATGCTATCACTTTAAGGAGGTGCAACTATTTTACAGTTAGTCCATGCTCAAAACTTTTTACACTGAACACTCTCTTCCCTTTGCTGAGTATGTGATGCTTTGATTGTTTCAGATGGAATCAGCGTGACAGGCCTGCCAATCTCCAGCCCCCTTCGCCAAGTGCTCAAACCTCGTCCCGAAAACAAATCAGTCAGCAGTGAGTCGGGCAAAGCGGAGTACAACCACATAAAGGTACAGAACCACCTCTCCACATTTTATGAAAGCCTTAGAATCCACAATCCCTTTTATCTGTGGCCAGCCAAGTGTCTTCGTCTTTTGAAAAGTTTTCTCTTTAGTATTATTTGAGCAAGAAGTGTAACTGGTATTGCACCTGAAGCTTGCCTTTCATAAAGTCCCAGTATCACAAAACTCAATGACAAATACATTTTTTAAACTTAAATTAATCGTGAGCAGTTTCTGGACCATGTAGAGCAATGTTTCTCAAACTGTGGTATGTGAGCCCCTTGAAGTTGTACACGGATTCCTCTGCAGTTCAATTATTTGCTGAATTTAGACTTGATTTAATCCACATTTTTGTCCTCCTTTGAGTTAGTCCTTATGTAGAACTAGTATAACAATATTGTTGTCCTGTTTTAGACCTGATTTAGGTCTATCATTTAGATGTAGAATAGTCCTGTTTTTTGACCTGGTTAGATCTAGTGATACTTGGAAGACCACATATTTTCTCAAGTGGTACTTGGTGTTTGAAGATCACTGCTCTGTGACTCATTTTAAAATTTGTATAATAGTATAATATAGAATTTTTTAATAACTGTAAAAGAATGTAAAAAAAAATAGTGCCATGCAAATCCATATCCACACTAATGCACATTTTATAAATGAAACATTTTTCAAAGTGCTGAGACTGAAAACAAAAAACAACAAAAGGTGGAAATGCTCAATTTACTAATCCTGAAAACATTAAAACCTGTAAAATCAAATCAGATTAAAGGCACAAGTGGTGATGATGACCCTCGCCACCATGCGCATGTCTCTCCCATGCGGCCACCATGGACTCGCGACTGACTCTGAATTGCAACTGCCTCTATATGTGACTGCCCGGTATGCCATTCTCCCTTCCTGACAGCTGCCTAGGCCACTATCTGGCCAGTGAAGTGTGCCAGTTGACTTATACTGGTGTGATTCAGGGCATTGAACCAACAACCTCATGCATAATACACGAGGTTCCCATGGTGTGATTGACTTTTTTGACTGGAGTGACCTAAATAATGTCTCAGTTTCAGTTTAGACTTTGCACCTGTGATTCATAGAACCAAAGTTACATACATAACTCCCATTATACTGGCGGGGTCCATGGCTTTGAACCAGCAACCTATTGCATAATAAAGCTATAGTGTAACTGACTTTTACAATCCTACATAATGTTTGTGTCAATTTTCAATAACTTTGCATAAAGCATTTTCTGTCTGTAATATTGGTCCAATAGACTTTTTTGTATGTTATGGTGAATTATTAATTAATTAATTCCCCAGGTTTTGTGACAATTGGATGGTAAAAGGTCACATTTTTATGTAGTGCTTTCCACCTTCTAGGCACTCAAAAGGTCCAAAATTATCCAAAAGCATTTTATGTATATTATAGGGGCGCTATATAATCACCATTGGTTATGTGCTTATTACTCTGCTGTATTCAGGATTTATTTTTGCACTGTTGGTTAATATTTTAGCTTTGTAGGCTGTGGCCGTGAGCAGGTATCACAGGAAATTAAAATCATTTTTTGATGCTGTGTTGCACAAAAAAACCTAATGAATATCCCAAAAAAAACGATAATTATTGATTATCAGCATCTCTAGATGTGGTATGTGGAGTGTGAGCTCATTTCAAAATAAAAAACTAGGACTAGATTCATATAAACGTATGTCAAAGTGGCGGCAGAAATTGCATCCAACATGGCGGACTTCCTGTGTGACATAAAGTATTGAGTATAGAGTATTACTATTTTTCTCCTAAATTTCATTGGTGTACAATAAAGTACATGTGCCTCACATCCAATAGGGGTCACTTAAAAGGTGATGCTTTAGAGCCAATTTGTGTGGATCATGTAAAATATTCTTATGAGAATACATTTTTCACTAAGATGGTTGACTCTGCCAGTTATTGCGCATTTTAGTTAATGTTTAGTGGGTCTTTTCCTCTCCTTCGCTTGATTTGAGTCACAGTGCCATTCACTTTGAAAGGGGCGGTTTGGAGGACCCTAGAGCCAAAACTGTAAAAATTGGGGCATGGGTCTAATTATGTTTTATGATCATGGACACATAAAGGAATTTTCTGCAAAATTTCAATAATTTTTGTCAATGTATTTTTTTTTCTCCACAGTCCTATTGGTGGTGGTATAGGACTGAACATTAAGTGTGAATTTAAGTGTCTCCCCGTGTATAAGAGACAAAAATTTCAACCCGGTCAGACTAATCATGTGCGTGTAACATTTTTGTTGGCCAGCCCCTACATTCAGGCTGGGATCACGCAATAGTGATTCAAATTTGAGCTCTCTAGGCCAATACCTATGGTTGTGAGATGTCATCAAAGAAACAGGAAATTAAGGTTTAAGGTTATTTTTGTCTTCTTATCTCTTGCTGTAGTATCCCAAATCTGAACTCATTCGAACCAAAAACCTAGGACTAGTTTGTTAAAATAAAATCACAGGTGTCGAAACTTCGATCCAATATGGCTGACTTCCTGTTCATCATAGGGCATTGCTTCAATTCATTTTAGGCTTGTCTCATGGAGCTCTATCACTGCTTTGAATTTTGTGAGTTTATGCCAAAGTTTTCCTGTCTGCTCTCCCATAGCCGTCCATTTGTAGGCGGCGCTGTTGAGTCAGTGGGCATCAGACATTCTCAGGGTGCCCATTTTATAAAATATTTTGTTGAGCCGATCATTTTTATACCCCCATGTGAGACTTTTTGTCGATGTTCAGGGGATCAAAATGCGAGCATTTTCCCCACAGAAAAGCAAAATGAAGAACAATACCCCAATAGAAAACAGAACCATAAAATAGGAATAAATAAGTAAAACAAAAGAAAGTGGAGGTATTGGATATGGCTGTACTTTAGGGGCTCTGTGTAAATCTTCATTGGCTCTCAGAACTTCACTAGACGTGAATCACACTGTTCTAAGGCCTGTGGGAGTATTGCAGAACTGTAGATTTCAAGGTTCTCTGGGGTTAGGTGTGGAATGAGACACATATTGTTTAAGGCGAAACCAGCATTTTAATTAGTGGTTAGCCCTGCCCTATTAGGATCTGAGCTTGACTGGCAGCTCTGATGTTCGCAGCTGGAGCAATGGTTAAAGTAAAGCCAATTACACATGGAGCCTTTCTGAACCCCACAGCCTGTTCGAAGGATGTCCATGTCCAGTCTCCTTTGATACTGTACATGTTGGCTTTATGTTGAGCTCTGGTCAGAACGTATGCCCAAGCACTGATAAGCCCTCTATGCTCTTGTAAATGTTACGCCTGGTTTCTGCTATACTTTAAATGTATGGCAACATCAACAAGATATTTTCAAGCTCATTTACTGTTTTAGATGTATGAGCAATGGAACTGGTCACAAACAATACATTTATTTTGTGCTTTTCTTTTGAATAAGCATATTTACATATTTATTTCTTTTGAATAAGCATATAAACTTTTTCTGGTAGTGATGAGTCTTATGACAAAATTTGTAATTGTGTTACAAGTGGTGCATGATAAACTGAGAGCCTTGGTTTGGCGTGATTTGGCCTAGAGATTGGATGGACAGATGCACAGGAAATTGAAATGGTTGATGCCAGACTGGCTGGCACTCGCAGCAAGTTCCTCCTGTATGTGTCAATGGAGCCATTCATTTGAAACAGGATCTTTTCAGTCTGCACTTTGGTATTGTGTTGTTTTACGAACATTTATTTGTGAAAACAAAGATGTCCTTGGTTGTACATTTTTTAAAATGCTCAAGTATGATCGTTCAAATTATCAACAGCTAGTCTACAAACTTGATTTGTTATTCTCAAGCTTGGTTC
>KN476302.1:11754-26669 GCA_000787095.1 Periophthalmodon schlosseri
GCCCCCTTCTCCTGCCTGTACCGGTACAACTCTAATGAAGCAGGTGTCTGCTGGGGCTCTGGGCTCACACTGTATTTCTTCAGTGAGCTGTTTTTGAGTGATGTGTAATCAGTCCAGCTCTCAGCGTGTGCAGCTCTGACCTCGGCTCTCTCTGTGTGAGGGCCTGGAACAGCCTTAACACTTTTTAGACTTGTTGCTTTTGCAGATTATTTATACTATGAGAAGTCTGCAAATGTACCTGTGCTGGGGTAGCTGAACGTTTCACTCAGCCCATTGCTGTAATCTTATGTCTGTTCAGTGCAGCTCTCAAAACTCTCTTCAGACTTTGATTGCAATAACTTTTCCCGCAGCAGTGGAGTTTTACAGGGATTTGGTCTTCATTTGCCAGGAGTTTTGGAGATCAATGAGTTACATAATTTAAGTGCAAGTATGAAAAAGTAATATCTAGTCATTCCACCTATGTTATTGTCTGTAAATCTTGAAGCGATGATGATGTGCATTCACTTAGCCCTCATATGAACCTATATCTCCACTACACAGATTTCATTGAGGCCATTTCATCTGAAGCTATGATGAAACAGACAGACGTCACGTATATGACCAGTTATTATCTTCAACACAGCACATGTCTGGAGCACTGCAGTCTGCTCAGGTGCAATTTCCCTTCTCAGGCCACAGCACAGTATGATGGCTATTTACAGATTTCACTCAGACCTGTGTTTGCTCTGAGAGGCTCAATATAAAGACCTGATATAGGGGGTATGCAGTCACTGATTTAGCTGCGGAAATCAGGTTGACCATACTTAAGCCGGTATTATTTTTTTGTGTTTTTATATGGACTGGACAATATTACCAAAAATAACAGTGATTTATTTTCCTCATATTAATCAATCACATTATTTGATTCAGTTATCTTAATTTTTATTTTTTATTTAAAAACAAGCTAAAATGACATTCAGTGTTGATTTTCAATTAAAATAAACAGACTCCGTGCTATTTAACATAAAATTAGTCACATTTCTTACTTCAGTATCTGAACTCAAACCACATACTTTTTTCACAGAGCATGTGAAAAAAAAAATCTTCTGATCATTGACTTTTTCAAGTGATTGTATCCCTGCTTTGTATTTATATTCAGTCTATTGTCAGTAATGTAACTAGTTAGTTAGTAAAAATAAAATGGTCAGTTTTGGCAGTGTATTGCCACTTATAAGCTGGTTTTGTATTGGCATGTTGCAGAGATAATGTTATATATAATAGTAGTAGTAGCAGTTGGTTATGGGCATGATTGGGTCAGACATTGAAAAGGCTGATGTCAGCACTATGACTAGAACCAACAGCGTGCAGTGAGGAGAATGCCGTGTTGTGGGCATAAACCCACAGACAGAGGCCGGGGGGCAAGTGAAGGAGGGGGGACACTTCTCTGGGCTAATCGAATCCACTGGAGATGCAGGCTGAGTTGGCTGCCTGCCAGCCAGCTGCTATTTATAGAAGACCAGCCCTCACCATGGCAGTCAGACTTCCTCCGCAAATACTGATCTAAGGCACAATACAGATATTTATAACTGCCACAGCTGTCTGCCTTAGTGTGAAGAGCCTATGGCCTAAAGACACTTCTTCCTGTTTTCAGCCCTTCTCCTTGATGCTAGTTTGTATGCTTCCAGTGTTATTTTCTTAATATAAAACTACATGTTATTACAATGCACTGTTGGACAGTTGAATATAGTAACATAATTGTAATGAACAGTATTTTTATTTTGAAATATTTGCTGTGCGTGATGCATAATTTCCTGTATTAGCAGGAATTGCTTAAAAATGTTTACATGGACATGGCGGGAGAAAGACAGCACTTATATGGACCTTGAGCTCCTGGCTGGAAGGGAAGAAAAGGTACTTTAAACTCTGTTATACTGGTGTGTTTTTGTAGTAATGTTTTACAATGGTAACGTGTACAAACGGAAAATAAAGATGAAGGCTCTACACATCCACTTGACTTTATTCATCATCTAGTTGAGACATTATAGTAAGAGCTTCACCTGAGGATGCCTCTTGCCAAACCAACCTACTCTGCGGTCACTTATTAATCAATGGCTTTGGCAATTTGGTGAGGGAAGCAGAATGGCACTTGGTGACTGTGGGGACTCAAGGCTATAGCAGTAACGTTAAAGGACAGTGCTGAAATTATGCCGGACAGTGTGAGTACCCCGTCTGAAAAACTACATGGACAAAGAACGGATTTGTCGGCTCTTTCACGAAACAACTACTACAACTACTACCTGCCATTGTAGTTTTAGTATGTGAAAATTAACTTTTTAAAATATTTTTGTAGTTTACGGATGATTATATTATTGGATATTTTACTGTTGAGCTGATTTAATAATTTCCTTCTTTACTGCACATGAGGTAGTGTTTGTTGTATTTCAAAAACATATTTGCTATCAGTACGGAGAATGGAGCAAGGGACGTAAATTGGTGAGCATTCACTCCTGTCAGAGACTACTGAGTCTGGTTGTAACCATAAACAAATTGAGAAAATAGAAGTACAAAACATGGAAGAGTGTTTGATTTCCTCCATGAAATATGGAAATCTGAAATCTGCAGTGCACAGAAAAGACTTAAGGCATGTATGTCTGAAGGTGAGCTGTGGTCATTAATTGATGATTTTAAAAAGGAGCAGTAAAGGTGTTAATGATCTATTTGATGCAATCAGATGTGCGACCACTTCATCAGTTGAAATGCGGAGAAGAGTTGTCACCTGTCTGGCTGTCACATCAGAGTTGATCAGTATTGCTTATGACAGTGGATGATAAAGATTTCAATGAGGATAAAGAAAGGAGCCGAATGCATGAATTGCTGTCTCAGGAGTTTTCACACTGTGCATGGGTCAGAAGCCTCCTTCCTTTCTGACAAGCAATAGCTGTAAAGCGTGCTGAAGCTGCTGCTGAACTTTCTGCTAAAAGAGCAAATTATGAACTGATGCTAAAAGAAGTCAACTTGAAAGACAGAAAAAAAAAAGAAATGGAGGAGAAAAAATGGGAGTTCATCAGATACATGCAGCAAGGGAAACCCATATGTCAGAGCCTAAGCTTAAGGTTTTTGATGAAATTAATCAAGAGCTCGTGGAATGCTCCAGCCTTTTGACAACTGTGCCTCCTCCAGGCCATACAGCAGATGATGTTGGAAATCTCAAGACCACCACAACTGTGACTGCTACTACCACCCTGCCTCTCAACGGTCCTGTGACAACCTCTCCTAAGAACAGTACACATTGTATTAGATCTGTTACAGCTCCTCTTGTGCTGCCCTCCATTAGCAATGATAAGACATACTGCAGATCCACCTGTTTCAGAATCATATCCGACTGACCCTGTCATAAAATTTGATAGATCTTCTTGGGCCCAAGTGATTCAAGATAATATTAGCTTAAATAAACTTCCTGCACCAGAACCGTTTAGTTTCACAGGTGGTCCCACTCAGTTTGTTGAGTGGAAGGCTGCTTTCATTACACTCACCGACAGAAGAACTATTGAACCAGTTCAACAATTGTATTATCTTAAAAAATATGTTGGCAGTCCAGTAAGACAAATGCTAGAGAGAACATTCTTTCAGAGCGATGCTGACGCCTATCAAGATGCATGGAAAAGATTAAACAAGCGTTTTGGTCAAGCTTTTACTATTCAAAGAGCATTTAAACAAAAGTTGAATAACTGGCCAAAAATCCATGGTAAGGATGTAGAAGGACTACTGCCTGGATGCAATGCCCCATGTTAAGGGGTTAGAAATTCTGAATGACTGTGAACAGACCCAAAATATAATCTACAAACTACCAGACTGGGCTATTGCCAGTTGGAATTGGCATGTCACCCTGAGCCTGATGAATACAAATGTCTTTCCCAGTTTCAAAGATTTTGTTTCATTTATCAGTTTGGAGGCAGAGATAGCCTGTAATCCAGTGACGTCTTTTCACGCTCTTCATCCTGCAGACAAGGGAGCTAGACCCAGGGCTGGTACTCTATCTGCTCATACCTCTGCGGATTATTGATAGTTTACAGCTACAAAATAGAAATCCCTGTGCCTTTATGGTATGGATAACTTTCATCATTTGACTATATGCACGGGGTTCACAGACTTGTCTCTTTTGGAACGCTGTGCCTATGTAAGGTAGAAGGCTCTCTGTTCTGGATGTTTAGAGCTAGGACATGTAGTGACAGTGTGTGAGCATTGTTATCTATGTAATGTTTGTAGTGAAGGCATCCCACAGTGCTTCACAATGTAGATTTTGGCAGTAATGAGTCCTTATCCATTCATTAGCTGAAAGTCTAGTGTAATGTAGGCATCTTAAGATTTGTAAAATGTTAAAAAAATGTGTCTGGACTGATAATCACTTGTTTGCTTGTGCTTGTGATTTGGGGGACTGTAATGGACAGTGTTTTTATTTTGAAATATTTTGTGCGCGAGACTGATCATTTCCTGTATTAGCAGGAACTGCTTAAAATGTTTACATGGAGAAACACTTATATCACCTTTAGCTCCTGGCTGAAAAGGGAGTAAAGGTACTTTAAACTCTTATGCTGTTGTGTTTTTGTATTTGTTTGTTTTGAAACTAATTTGTATTAATGTTTTACCAGCTCTTACCGTGATGCGTGTATAAATGGAAAAAAAATATGACGGATCTACACATCCACTTGTACACTTTATTCATCATCAAACTGGGACGCCATACTAAAGTTGTTACCAGTTTGAGCAGTATTGGTAGCCAGCTTCAGATTACAAAACAATTGAAATATTTGATATTTTAGAAAAAAAGTATTATTATATATAATAATATTTTTTTGAGTTTTTTTCCCAAAACCCTGGATATGTGCTAACTTGTTTTACCTCCAAAGAAACATATTTATTCTCTATACTGTTGACCACACCAGTGAGTGCTAAGTCATAACATCATAATAAATGTGCCGGATATACACAGTAAGTTTACACAAGGAATCCAACACTGGATAGAAATATTGATTGCTTGTACTCTTTGGAACTTAGCGTTGACGCTGTAAGATTATATTTTAGAGAAAACAACCAAATGGCAGGTTAACTTAAACAAGTTGTTTATATGAGCAATATTAGTTAAGCAAATATATATATATTCTGTAGAAAGGTGATAAAGGATAATGCGGAGCATAGGCGGAAATCACGGGGGGACAGGGGGGTCCGGACCCCCATTTGCTGACTAGTGCCCCCCTCTCCCCTTGCATTAACACGTTATAAAAAATAGCGAATTATGGTAAAATTTATTTATAAATATTTATATATTACAATGTAAACAGTATCCACACAGTTCACTGTCATTAAATAAGTCTGAAAATGAAAAACTGATCCACCCCTCCCTGTTGTTACACATTAGTTTAGTCCGTTGCTCCAGCGACATGCACGCGGGTGTTGGGGCTGTACATTTGCTGTCATTTTTCGTGCAAAAGAGACAGAAAATCGGCAAAAATGTGTCCGGCATTTATTTAGCCAGTGCCAATAAAGCCTCATTGTAAGTATCATTCAGAAATTCAGTTTGATCTGCTTTGTTACTTTATGTAAAACAAGTCACGTGTTCACAGTAACATCCAAATATGGCGAAAAAGCGAGAGGATATTAGGTCATAGTCTTCAAAAACGCAGAGTAAGTTACTAAGCTTCACGGTTTGCCAAATATAATGTCTATAGACTTTGAAAAGTGAATATATATATAACTTAATGTCATAGGCACAAGATCCTGAAAAGGAAGGAGGGGCAGGCTGTTACAAAACTTTAACCATGCTCCGTGTCAGTTAAGTTTATAAGGTTTGGTTTAGAAATTTAGGACACAATACCAGAGGGAAACGATGAGTGTACGCTTGATAGGTACAATATCTGAACTCGTAAGATGCTTCTGGACAGTCAGTGTGACTGGGCTGTTCTGAGATGAAACATCAAACGCTGCCAACTGAATTAACAGCAGCGCAGGTCACAACACAAGTCACAACTGGGCCCTGCACCAACAAATGGCACCACTCACATTTTAGCCATTGGGTTTTAACATCTGTGCCAAGTGCCAAAAGCGCAGTGTATTTTCTTACTGGTAACAGAAGAGTTGAAGAAACAGTGTCTCAAAGTCAAAGTTTTGTGCTTAATAATATCCACATTCAGTCACAGTCAGCAGCTCCTCCTCAGTCCTGGTAAAAGCGTTATTTCCAGGTAAATGTGGTGTAGTAAATATGTGGAGCGCGTGTGCGTAAAGATGCCAGCCAAATAGTCCGCGTAAAGCACACCATAATCATCCTCCTTCGCTCAGGTAACCGCAGAGTAAAATTGTTATCAAAACAAAAGCAGCGCTGCCTTTGTTATTAATCGTCATAAGTGGAGAAAACAAAAGTGAAACTTAAGCGCTTCACGTGAGCTTCAGCTGTGCACGCTCTGTTCATTTGTGCATTCGTTTTGAGTTATAACTAAACAGACATCACATAGTCACATCACATATTTTTAATAAAGGAGTTATAGTCATAACCTGATTAAAAGCTTGAATAATATTTTTGCTTAATATTTGCCATTTATTTACATTTCAAAAAAATGTTAGAATAAAAATGAGATGTAGTGCTTCTATTTAATCTTTAAATGAAAAGTTAAAGTGTGTTTAAAACATTTACCACTTTGATATTTGATTTTTTTTCCTAAATCTAAAGGAAAAACATGGACTGGCTTACATGGAGTTGTTAGAACAATTAAGTGTGGAATTTGTTTTCATATTTTCATATTGTTCGTCAGTATTTTGTGCAGTTGCACACAGCTTATTTGTAAATAAATTAAACTGTTTACTGAAGACCTTTTCATTGTTCAAATGGCAAATATTCGCTAGTAGGTTAATAATATCCTCGTCAAAATAACATAGTTATTGAATTTATGATTTAGGTATCGTTACAGCTTCCTTCGAAGGATAGTTCTAATTTCCATCGATTTATTGTCCCCCCCAGACCAAACTGAGAGTTTCGCCCCTGAGTAGGAGGGCCTGTTATCTGAGCTTTCAAAGTGTACAGGGGAAGGTCTGTGTTTTATTATTTAGCATGTGTATTCTGCAGTGCTACATTTCAACAAACCTCTAACCTTCAGCTGTTTTTCCACCTCGTCCATTCAAGATATTGACATATTGTGGCTTACGCTTCTTTGGCATCACTACTGCTGAGGCAATACTAAAACATCATGTGAAATGTCTAAGGCCGGTGTCACTGGGGTTGACGCAGCCTGTGCCCAGAATATCTCTTATTGTGTATGGCAAATTTTATAAGTCTATTGCATCATGCCACCTGATTTAATCTGTAATATGCTTCATTTAATTAAGACTGTTACATAGACTGAAGCCATGTGATTGAGGTTGCTGTTCAAATCTGTTGCTTTTATCAACTTCAATTTTCAGCTTAATTCTACAGGAATCTTTTGTCTGCCACCGTGGCTTTTGGTGTTTTGGGTGTTTAACTAAATTTATTGGCAGTGGCACAAGTGAATACCAAATGAGCCCATGTTCTATCTACACTCAGCTGAGGACAACAGACTATAGTGTTGTTGTTGTTTTTTTCCCTTTATGATGTCCACATACAGATGGACGAATCAAGAGTAATCAGAACTCATAATCACAATCGGAGTGGTCCCTCCTCACAGACTGACTGATTCAACAGAGTTTACACAGTCGTAGTTTGGGGCTGTTTGCCAACACTTTCATTCCTCCTAGCCGCTTAGCCTCCAGGTGCTTCAATTACCTGTCCTACAAACACAGGCGTCTGATTGGGGCTGCAGCTGCACAGCACAGCTGTCTCTCTCCTCCAGGACTGTTTTACTCATGCTCGCTTTATCCGAGTCTTCAGGTGTGGGAGCTGATCTGTGGTGCACGCTGATGAATGGAGGCAGGGCACCGAGGAGAGGAGAATATGTCAGCAGATCTTGCTGCCTCCTGTGGATGCTCCCTTCTCTGTGCTATCAGACTCCTGCAGGAGACCTAGGTACAGAGCCCTGGGACCAGCCCACATGTAATTATGGCCCTCTGTCTTTTTTCACACAGGCCTGTCACTGCACACAAATATTACACTATCAAATGAGTTCATGCAGAAATTCTGAAAAACATTGACGAACACAATTTGCAAGGCAAATTATTCCTTTTCATTTTATGCCTTGTGGTTAATAATTCCTATTGACTGCCAAGTATCAGAATCTCATCATATTGCACCAATATTGTTATCTCAGGGGAGAATAGTTAATATTTGAGCACAGAAAAACAGGACTGATTTCCTCTGAGAGGCCTGTTGTGTTCTGGTGTTGGCAGAATGTCCACATGACTCTCCATAGTGTATTGAGCTGTGCATTGCTCTCACAGTTAAAGATAGTGTCCGGTGCATGTCATTTGTGCTGCTGTTTTGAGCACATGTTTTTTTTTTGTCTCCTGATGACCTGTCCCCACTCCAGCCTCTCCCTCTGATACAGAGCCGTGGATCGGCTGGCTCTCACTGATGGTCAAATGATCTGCTCCATTTGCAGCCTCACCCCGAGGAAAGCCCACTTTGTATTCTTCTAATTACTGTTCATGTAAAATGCACCACTCTGTCTGAGCTCTCAGGCAGGTTTTTATGAGCTGTGGCCAGATGGACAGATTCCCATTCAGAGAGTTTGCCTCCAAGCAGTCAAAACTTCACTATTACTTTTGCACATTGTCACTATTCAAAGACTTATCTTTCAATGTCAAATAACAAAACTGGCCACAAACACATTTATTGTTCAGTCAATGTACAGTATGTCTTTTGAATTGGGGGGGTTCTGGGTCCAGCCTCATTTTAACAGTTTATTTGTGCAACTACATTTGCATTACACGATCGTCCTTAAAAGTAAATGTAAATTTAATGTTGTGGTGTTCATAATAGGATTTAGTGATTTGTACCTATATTTGGATTGTGTTACTACTCAAGTGGAACTCAAGTAGCATAATTTGCCATGATATAGTAGAGATCATATCAAATGTATAAAGTATTTGTTTGTAAAAGTTGTCTAGCGCTCACAAACTAAGTGCAGTCTGGTGACAGAGTTTTCGCGTGGATGGTAGCCCTGCTCTGGCTTGTGTTGGTGCATTTTAAATGCTGACGCATGCGGTGCCTGGTGGGTGAAATTAGCAGAGAATCAAGCATTTCATCATGGTTACTAGACTCCAATCCATGTGTAAAATCCAGCGAGCCGCGCCAACCTCCATATGCCACCACACTGTGCGCCCAGCCCCCTCTCCGCTCCAGCTAACCACCAACAAGCTATTTTTACTTTTTCTACTGCAGAGCAACCAGCTTTCAACTCCCGTCTTTGAAGCCTACTTGACATGTCTGCGGTTGACTGTGCTAATAGGCGAGTGATAGGGGCGTGACACCTACATAGGACAACAGAGTTGCATAAAAGGCCAGGCGTTTGATGTGTGCAGCACCCATGGGTCCTGTGCTGTACCTGTGACAGATGCCAGTTCTCCTGCGTCTCTTGATCCTCTCCTTCATGACTCATGTCCTATAATCAGATTCACAAGCAGATTCTAAGTGAATTAGTCAGCACTCATCGCAATCTGATTTCACAGGATGAAACGGTTTTTTTATTGAAAGAATTTACAGCATATATTTGAATCTATAGGAGAAGCACACCTGCTGTCCCTTGGGATGTCAGATGTGCACGTAAAATAAAACCCTAAAACATTAAACCTGAAATTCGTTGAATGCCTGGCCTTCTTTTGGGGTTAATGTTATTTTATGTCATTATTCATAAATGGCTTTGATTGACAATTGTTGAAGAATAAGTGTTTTTAATTTTTTTTTTATACCCTGATTAAATTTCATTTTTTATTTTAATATTAATTTCCTGAATATAAACTATACATACTTTTAATTATTGCCATTTAGCACAAAGTCTGAACTGTTCAAAACCACATACTTTTACTGACAGAGGATTGGCTATGGACCTCTCCATTAAAATGACCCAAGCTGATCATTGATGACTAGAAATGACTGAGTCTTGATCCTGATTAAAACTCCATTACTATTTACTATACAAAGTCCTCGTCTTTAGCTACATGACGATAACAGATAAATTGGCTTCTGCATCATTTGTTAGTTCCAAAAGGAGATGCCTGAGCAGACTAGAAATAGAATTTGTAATAAAATTTAGTGTAATATTAGATATAAAAGAATGGACCTATGTAAGAATCATTTAATTTTAATAAGTGACATGTTTTGTTTTGGGGTTTTTTTATTAACTGGTTTAAATAAATTCGTAGTTTCATTAGAAAAATGTGGGGGTACAACTGAGACTGAATCTAAGGGTTAGCTAACCTTATCTTAACTAAGCAGCAGCTGAGATTAAAAATATGTTGTAGCTTCATGCAGCGGTTTCCCTGGCAACGCAGTGACATGCCTGTGAGGATTTGTGGACGCAGGCGCCCTGAAGGGTCTCACTGAGGTCAGCTTTAATTGGATCATCATTTTTATATAGTCAACTTGAGCAGTGCAAAGTGTCACTGTCCCCAACCCCTTTGTCCATCCACACCATCACTAAGAGCTTTTGAGTTTTTACTGTACTTTTTTAGTACTATCTACTGCTACATTGCATTTACTTGTTAAGCCAACGATTACTGGTTTCTGTATTGTTTTCAAGCAGACCTGAATGGCTGACTCAAGTCTAATGTCTAAAAGAGATACACTTCTGATACTCTATTTACTTTGAACCATACTGTAGTTCACTTGTGAAACCAGGAGTTGTATTTTGTTCATGTTTGAGTAACATGTGTCATCTTTTGAACAGTGAAAACTGCTGGTGTTGTCCCTTTCACATTGCTAAAATGTAAATAAGCAAGCAAAATGATTTTAAAATGAAGAATAAGCTTTACACAGAACCCTCAGAACTCAGACTTCAGTTCACCAGATTTGCCTTCCCAGTTATTTTCTTTTGACTAAAACTGTGATTTTGAACAATTGATTAAATGCTGGTTACAAATTACAAATCCATCAATTCAGAATAGGATTTTTTGTTACTTTGCTGATGAAACGACCCAAAAACACCACATTACATTCTCCTCACATATGCAGCATGCTTCTTTTGTTGCTTACCATATTGCGCATGCAGCCCCTCTCCGTCAGTCAGCGTATGAAAGCTATCTGATGAAGTGTTGTGATTGGGCCGTCACAGGCGCGGCTGGGAGGAAATCTGTTCCAGCAGGAGGGGGTTGGTTGATCTGCCACAGCAAATAAAAGCCTCTTCAGATCTGTGTGCGTCCTGGGCTGTGTGCAGTGCTGTCCGTGGTGCTGAAGTGCAGACCAGGAGATTGACTGACAGCCGGAGCACATTATGTTGTGTGCGTGTGCTTTCTCAGTCAGATTGGTTTAGTGCGGAGAGAAAAACTGAGGCCTCTTTCAGGTTCTACGTCTGCACTGGTCTAAAGAAGGCACAGCCATAGGTGGAATGAACCTGTCACTGAGAGGTTTTGTGTTCCAGCCCCATTTGCAAATCAATTTATTTCTAAAGTTTAAGTGGTTCTTTTTGCATGCAGGTTGATGGCACTCTAGTTAAACAGATTTAGATTAAAAGCTACCATTTGTGATTAGATTTGCCACCAGCCTGTTGTATTCTCAGCTAACACCACAAGATGCTATCTACGTTACTGCTGTGTGATAATGTGCCAGTCTGACAGTAGAAGACCAGAGAGCACAGGCGAGGGGGTAGGGGGGGGACACGTTTCATATTGGGTAAAATAAAAATCAAATAAACTTGCAGATGGCCGCTTTAAGGTCTATAAACTAAACTAAATTGTTATTTATCTTGATTTTTGACAGCATATTTTTATTCTTCTGCTGTTCTTGTACTTTGCCTTGCAACACTGAAATATCCCATGAAAGGTTCTCTTTATCTTATGTAACTGATCAAGGCTTGAACAAAAATAAAATTATATATAGTAAAAAGTAAAAAAAAAAATATATAATTGGCTCCAGTTCAATAATAGGAATTATGCTATATATGTACCAAAATGCAAATGCGATAAATTTTGAAATAGTAGTCCTCCCTAATGCTACATGGTAAAGTATACAAGTATGTACACGATTTGAAGGTCAGTAATATTTCCATTCACCCATCTCTCTCTGCCATCTCTAGTTCAGTACAGAAGAACCCAAGATCTCTGTGACACCCACTACTATTAGAACTATCTGCTGTTCTAGATTAGAACTTGCACACCATGTCCAGAACTATTCTTTTGTTTCCTTACTACCTTCTTTTTCCTAAACATTTGCTCTTTGACCTCCCAAAACTCCTATAGATGGGCATGTTGCAGAGGTACTGTTTAGAAAGTATCCCATTCTAATTGCCACATCAGAGGTAAAGTCTAACAGCGTGTGTGGGCAGAAATGTCAGGAGCATCATTAGGGCCGGCTTTAGGCTCCACCACACAGGTTTTTGTGTTTGGAATTTGGAACCATGCAAACTCGCCATTCCTTTTACTTGTCAGTGCTGTCAGCTATTTTCATCCACACAACATTATTTTTTTCAAACTTTAAGATGCACCAACTCTCCGCAGTTGTCAAAGCAACTTGGCGTGGTTCACATACACCTCGTCAACATACAATTACTGCAAAGTCATTATTCTTAAGTTTGATATAAATGTCTCAAATGACCATTAAAGCAAACTTGATCTTAGGGTTTGGTGTCATATTGTGATTCACTGTTTCTCTATTTAATGCAGCCGTCTTCTCAAACACACTTTTCCCCACTTACTTCTCCTATTGCTTTCAGAAGGCTTTATTTCATTTCATTACTTTTTTTTTTACCTCTTAAAGGCATTAGATAAATAGAATGTGTACACGAATCATGATAAGATCGAAATTGTGATCTAGCCGACCCCTACTTGATCATGTCCCCTCCCGGCCGCTGTAGCATTATCTGTGAAACTCAAACTTATTTGTCAGAAAGATCAAAGTTATTTGAGTGAGCAAGTAAGTGGATTTACATAGACATAAACAAAAGGACCTTTTTTCAACACATTCTGGTTTTGTTCAATACCAACTTTAATATTTTAGGATACTGTACTTTACATACCTGGTCAAAACAACACTGGCTTTTTCATATGTTCATTTTCATGCATTATTCATTCATTCTCAATTTGTAGAGCCATAGTTGCCCTGATGTACACTGAAGAAAGTATGTCTGCCAAAATAAGTTTTGTTCCTGTTGTTATAGTCGCTGTTCTAGATTTGCTCATTTAAGAATTTCCAACAGGAGGAGCGCGGTAATAAACATCCGAATTTTGTGCGGTGACAGTAATTGACAGAAGTCCTTACTGAGGCTGTGCTAGAATTAAAAGCTGGTGGTTGCTGCTTAACTTCCCCCCATTAGGCCTGGTAGTGACCGGTGGAAGCGAGCCAGGAGCCCGAGGTGCCCCACTGATTGGCCGGGTGATTGACAGCCGCACACGACACTTGTGAGCGGTGTCTGCGCATCACAAACGGACACACAGCCAATGCCCCGGAGTGGTTAGCTAGTTTTCAGCCCGCCAGCCGAGGCCACAGGTGACTAAAAGTCTCCCATGGATCTCCAGCCCCGGGCACCTGCAGACTAAACACAGATCAGCTCTCATTTTAGGGACAATTAGACGGACAGACTACCATTTCATCGCATCGTTACAGCGCCAGTCTCTCCGCGGGCAAACTGAGAGAAGATGCGGTCAGCAAGAAAGGCAACCAAGTGCGCAGTTCTTCGTCTTGTTCTTTGTGAGAGAAGGTCAAAGAAAAACGGTCCGTAACTGACACAGAAATGAAGACTGCAAGTGTCTGTGTCATAAAGGCGGACATTACACCATTTTCAATTTGGTGGGAAATGTAATGATGCTTCACACCGGTGCCTTTAACTACCATGGCTGAGATTGGAAATTAGAGAGTCTTTTGTGTGGTCCATCCTATCATCACCTGTGAGTGGTTAACAGAAACATTTAAGGAGCACAGAGCAGAAAATCAGAAATCATAATAGTTATTAAGTCATCATCTATTGCTTTGCTCATCTCTTACAAGGAGAATGTGTTATTTAGCACGAGACACTCTTCTGAAATGGGAAGAAAATTAGTCTGTGAATAGTTTAAAATAGTTCTAGCGATGGTGCAGACTCTGTTCTATTGCAGATTACTTCATCCATTACCAAAAACGGAACATTGCTTTTTGTTATCTAAAACCAATTGGACCAGCTCTTTTTGATCGAATTAAAAACATAGAAATAATGTTGTATTGATGTAATAATGTAAATTTTATTTACTGCCTTTCATTCAGTCCCTGTGTCTGCAGTGACCTATGCAAAATTGTGCTCATAAGAGGCAGTATTTGCTACAATTGTGTGATTTCTAATGCTTTGTTGATCCATAAACATGTTCTTTAAGTAACCTCAGGAGATAAAATGTACTGTAATGGATGTTACATTGTCACAGTTTGAAAAATTACCCAGTTTCTTCTCAGATGAGGCTAAGCTTTCAGTCCTCCTTGTGAATGGGGGCTCTGTTTACCTGTGTAGTATCGTTATAGCTAGAAACAGCTACGACAACAAGGCTTTGTATTGGTGCATGAAGAATGTAATCACAAAAGCACACATATTTTAGATATAAAGAAGGGCTTATTCTCAGATAGTAGAAGCCTGAATTTTTTGTCTAGCCTCTGGGAGCTAAATTTAGCATGAACTTTATTTCACCTGAAGATGAGCATGCTGGGTGTTCTGGCAGTATATGAACTTTGGGAGTACTTTATTATACCGTTACTTTTTATACCTGCAGGCTAACACTGGGACCTGAACACTATAGACACATTTCTGCATCCTTTTAGAGACACTGCAGGTTTCATCCAGAAATATTTGGCAAATATATAT
>KN476303.1:0-20192 GCA_000787095.1 Periophthalmodon schlosseri
CAGCAAACATAAGCATAGGGCATAATAGATTTAATGTTCTGGCAAAGAACGAAACTGATCCAAAGGAGGCTTTTTTCCATAACATAGAAATAAATGGAATATCCATGTAGTCTCTGAATGACAAATAATTAGAACTGTTGCTATGGTGATTAACAATTTAAAAATAAATATGATATCTTTTGAAAAAGTCATCAAAATGTTGCAGAAAGCTTGAACTGATGAATAGCCAAGACATCACAGTATGCTGTAAATTCAAACAAAAGCACAATATCTGTACTGAATTACCATCTGCTCCAAATTGGAAATCTGGTTTTCTGTCTTGTCTAGGAGTTGATCCTGGTATCGCTTCTTTTTAAGAAGCAACAGTGCTTTTCTGCAAAGAATACATACACAAACATTTGTGTTAATATTATCATTATCTTCAAATAATATATTTGACTAGTTTCATACTTACTTCTTTTTGCCATCTTTCACTAGCTGCTTGGCCAGAAGTCGCTCTTTCTCCAACTGTACTGTGATTCTTTTTTTATACTGCTTGAGCTTATCTCTCTGCTGTTTCAATTGCTAAATATGAAACCACAACAAACTCACTTAGCAAATCCAAGTACTCTACTACCATTGCCAAACTGAAACATGTGATGTTATTAGTGTTATAATCTATGAATGTTATATTTTGGACAATGCTTAGTTAAATACATTAGCATTAAAATGGCAGAATATAATCATTGTGTAGCTGTCCTGGTCCTGTAGAACGTGCGTTAACGGGACTAATCTGCTGCTGCTAGCATCCAGCGGCTCACCAAGATGGCTTTGTCCTGGTCCGTTACACGAGAGGGTTGGCTCTTTCTCCCAAAAACGTTTCCCATTATTTAGCCACATCCCCACTGCATCCTCGATATCAACAGAAACTATACAACATTTAACTCAACATGATCTCATTGTAAATAGAAGCCTAAAAGGCTAAGCGGCTAACTGGCTGCCATCGCTTTTAGATCGTTTTTCCGCATCCTCTACGGTAAGCGCACCAGGACAAACTTTGTTGCTTTTACAAGAGGATTGTTTTGGAAAGCAGCAGCCAACACAATTTTCTTTAGAATAAGTGTTTTATGTAGGTCTCATATCACGTAAGAATATAATAGACAGTGCACACTTTACATGAACAGCAAATAACAGTTAAGGCATTTGGGGAAGGCCTATCCAGTGGAGTTTGCAAAGGTTTTCCATACAACATACAATATTTACAGAAAAAAAACACAAAACAAAACTATAATATACTAGCTTGCAACAAGTTTATACTGTGGTCAATGCAGAAAACATTTTCAAACATGCATCAGTCTTTTCAGTTTGAACCAATAAAGTTATTCAACCAAACATTTTGTCATGATGCCAGTCAAATAATAGTGTCCCATGCCTATTTTCTGCAATAATTCAGAAACATACTGACCAGATTTTACTGGCAAACTTAATGCAAACCACATAACTGCAATATAACAACCCTTCATTGTGAAAGGTCACATTTGAGCCACAGCTTCATCATTATAAATCAGGAGACATCTGTAGTCATTCTATCCAAGGCCTGTAGTTATGTCCTACAGCAGACCTCAGCCGCTGTAAAGAGGACAACACCTTGAAGACATTCCCAGAGTCTCATAGTGTTTCTCTACATGATTTAAAGACGCAATATGTAGAAGGTTATATCTGGAAGTCAGTCCCAAAGTGTCTGATCTGAGCTTCAGTTATGGACATATAGGGGGTCCTCATACTGGGCGAGTACTGCAAGGAATAAAAACATAATTATGATCAAACAATGGTAGGCTGCTAAGTATAACATAGAAGTTTAAAAACACTTGTTAATACAGGGGCAGTACAGGGACATACATCACTCACATACAAAATCAGAGGGTCACAGAACAAGTACGTAAATTAGTTAAAATTTGGTGATAATAATGTAGTATTTTATATCTAAAGGTATTAAGTACATTTTGGGATGTGGAAAAAAAGGAGAACACAAGGCACTTACAGTGTTTAAAGGTCTGGGCAAAGCAATGAAAGTTAAATTAAAGTTAAGTGCGTTAGTGGTTTATTAGGCATAGTAAATGTAAAGAACAAAACATTTATGGATAGGACTAAAAATATTCCTGAAGTTATCTGCCATATCTATTTCTAAAACTGTTATTCCTGCATGTTCAACTGTACACATTTCACTCACACAACAATTCAACCATCTTCCCTAACTGAAGCATGCTGACAGAGATCTGCCTAATGCCCTAATCTAAAAGATTAACCCACTTCCACAAGTAGCCAGTAGAGGGCAATGTTCCTTCATTCCAAACTCAATTCCTAACTCTCTTCACTGGAAAAGCTGTTTATAGATCTATAGTATATTGTTATGCTCATGGTGTAGAGAGCATGCTTCCAGTTAGTGTTATAGCAGATTGGAGGGCAGCAGTGGCATTGGCCTCATTACACTAGAGACACAAGGGCCTCAAAGGGCCAACGCACCGATGGCGGTGGTGATCCTCTCCCTATGAGTGGCATATTCTCATAACGAGGGTTGCCTCCAAACAGCATGGCTTGATTCCTGAGTCAGAATAAAAACAAAGGTGGTAAAGTTGGAACACCGGTACTGACATGCTTTCACTGTATTTTTCTTACATGTATTCAGGGGGCTGTAAAGTGTTAGAAGTAGACTGAGGAGGTGGTGGGAGGCTTGTTTGACTGCCAATGCTACTTGTATAGCTACAAAAACTGTGGATGTTAGACCTTCTGGGGTTGTAGGACAGACGTCTGGCCTGGGGGTTAAAGGGATCCTCCTCATCGATGTCGTCATACTCCCGGTCTCTGGAGACAGCACAGAGGAGTCAGAGGGTGTGCATGAGTTAACATGGTGCAGCAGTGCATTATGGTTGCTGTGTAATGGGATAAGGGGGTCACTGAGAGCTGACCTGCTGCCCATTAGTGTCCACACTCTCAGGATTGTGCACAGCATGGCAGAGAGAGCACAGGCCGCCAGCAGAGAGAACAAAGAGAGGTAGAGCAGCCCTTCCACCCCGTCATAACACATCCCTATTAGGGCGTCCACATAGTCCTACAGGATGGACACAGGAAGTCATTAATGGATGCATCAAACACTGTCGAAACATTATCCTCATCACATAAAAGCCCGGCTTTCAGTCACAACATCTGACATATTTTCTATATATCTTCAAGACATTTTACTCAATTTTGGGATACAATCCCCTAACAAATACGGTATGCACTTTGCTTATATTGGAGTTTAAATTAGCTGTTTTGAAGTTAATAAGATGCTTTTCTGCAGTTCTCCATGGGAACATCAAAATTTCATCCTTGGTCAGTAAACCACAACATGCTTTGTATTGCTAATACAGCCAACAGTGGAACCAAATGTGTTCCTGATTGTTAGATAAGGGTTAAGATCTTTCCTCTCCTCAACAATGTCATTTGTTATGTGTTTTTTCCCTCAATATATAGTCAATATGTCTTTAAATGGGTACTAAGCCATGGTCTGATAATATGTATAATGCAAACTAATTATTTGTTTACTGTGTTTTATATGTTCTGTTAAAGGCACCTGCATGTTTAACACATGTGTACACATCAGTTTTAAAACACATTGATGCAAGCCAATATTATATAGTAATTTACTGCACAGTGGCCATCAACAATAGATGCATCATTATGCTGCTTTTATCTGACCCTTTTTTTGAACATCACTGGTTTTAGTTCATGTTGTGGGAAAGTCTACAGCACTTATACTACATCATATCGTTAAAATAAAATAGATGTACACATTGTTAAAGATGGCAATCCCAGCAGTGCTGTGAGCTCTAAAATGGTCCCATTACCTTATGTATTCCACGGCAGTCGAGCAGGGCTGTTAGCTGGTGCAGACTGAACTCTGTTGAGTTCAACAGTCGCTGGATCCCCAAAAGGTCTTTCTGTACAACAAGGAATAAAAGTGGAGCGAATGCTTCACAGCTTTTTAGAGAGTGTGATAATAGTGTCTGTCAGCCTAGGCACTTACCTCAGCAGAGGGAAAGATGGGCGCTGTTAACCGCAGTAAGTTCTGGATCTGGATTTGCATGGTGGTCACAGAGCGCTGGCAGATTGTCAGGGACTGTGAAAACACAAACTTAATCACAACCACATAAACACATCCACAAATACAATGAGACCATCAGCATTGTTTGAGTGTGGCATGTCATGTATTCTGGTGTTAAGTAAGGCTTCATAATTCTGCTTAACATGGGACATCCCAATTGAGACAAAAAAGATTATCCCCAGACACCCTCAGCTTCGCCCACCCATTGCAAGTCCCAACATCACAAATCCACAAACACAAACAAAGGACCAATATTTATATCAACTAGGCCATCGGATAGGAGATTATCCTTACCCACTTAAAGAGATTTAATTTAATCCCAAAATGGATAGAACAGTGGTAAATAAACATGGTTTAATCATTATTGGGCCTGGATTAAGATTTGTTTGTTGAAGATGTGACATATTATTATGGCTTTGGTTAAAAAAATCTTTCTGCAATTGGACTGTGTTGGCCAAGATATAGGCAAGACTGCACTACTTAACTGGAATGGTTTTGGTTTAGATTAGTACAATTCAAACCCCACATTTGTGACTGCAGTTTTAATGCAGAACCCTGTGGTTACCATCGTTCTTCATATATAGCAAATATATAGTTAAATGATGTTAGTAATTATAAGAGCTAGAAACTTGCATATGCATAAGAAAATTAAATTGGCAGTAGAAAATGAATCACTTGATTGAATTAACACAAAGCTGTTATGCTTTACAGCAGCATATTATCCAGTAATTACAATGCCATGTAAAAAGAAAAACAACGATTGTGTAGCCTGTGTAGAAATTTCACACTGGACATTTTGTCAATACCTGTTGGAAAGGATTTGGTAGATTAGGACTGCAGAACAAGTAATAGTGTGCAATATCTGTGAAGAAAAAGAAAATCACAAGATGAGGTTACATTTGGGAGGTGCATATCTGAATGGATGTATTAATACAGATTTAGTCGAGTGAATACCTGCAGTAATAATATCCTTGGTTTGGTTCACAATAAATTTGTCTGGAGATACACAGAAGTCACTAGTGCCCTGTAAGAGAGAAGTGAGTTATGTACATCCATCTATGTAAAATCAAGTCCAAAAACACGCAAAGTGGTGTTTTACACAAAACTGAGCGAGACTTGATATATAGGGCATACAGGCAGTTGCGCTTCATGGATATCATTAACTACATACTTTTTATAATGCAACTATTGAGGGCCACAGAGATGCATACAAAACTGATTCAGCAGCATAGTCAGGGTCTGTCTGTGGTCAGCAGACCTGTAATGCATATGTATGACACACATAAATACGCAGCCACTAGTATATTTAAATTTCATATTTCCAAACAACCCCACACCCTAGATATCAATTTCTATCTCATCAAATATGCATAACCTTTTAAGTTTTTTATATATATGAATATAGTCTTATTTCAAAATGGCAGCCAATTTGCTGCATCATTTTCAAATGACAAGCAGGTGCAGCAAGTTCTGGTTGTAATTCCACACATATTTGAATTGATATAAGAGATCTGTGCATGTAGAAAGCTCATGTATTTGCAAGGAACAGCCTTAAATCAGTAATAGCCACTTGATATTCCCCTTATCAGCCCTCACTCTGACTGTCCGACTGTGAGCTACAAGACATAAGCTGCAGACATAATACGCTTTTCACAAAGGTCAGACATTTTAATGCAGGGTCATGTTGCACTGTAATAAGCAAAGTTGAGCCTAAGGCAGGTCTTACATGCAAATGAGCCAAAACATAGATCCACTTTATGTAACCATCTGCCTAATTTCAGGTTAAGAATCATCTTCTGCACAATCCCTCAACCTCAGTGGGATAATCCAGGCCTCTAGATAAAGTGAACAGAGAGTGGACATGAGCAGTGAAGAAAGGCTGTAGTGCCCCGGCAGCTTTACTAATCCAGACACGAAAAACATGTGGGTGCAATCAGGAAGAGGGCACCATCTGTCACAGTTAACCAGGGATAAGACTGTACAAAGTGTATTGTGTTGGAAAGGAGGGGATTTAAGGATGTATTACTAGAAAGAGCTATCTTAAGTACAAGAATATTAGACGCCAAACGTTTTCTCTCTGGGGTAGTTACATGTTCTAGTGAAGACATAACAAATTAGAGGTAGTTACGATGCAGAACAAGCACAAAGTCTGTACTGTACTTGAACCTCCATTAAAATATGTTTCAACTTGTCACAGACAGCCACTAGTCTCACCGAAAGAGAAAGCTAAATTATTTCCCAACAATGTATTTATGAGTAATGAACTTTAATAGAAGTTAGTTCTCTTTTGTTTTCTTCTTTCCTTGTATGGTTGCTATATCAAACATCCAACTTCTAATGTGCAATGATTTGGCACGTTTTGTGTGAAGGCAATGCATATGCAGCCTATTCGTGGGGACAGGACACGCACATGAGTACACTTGAATTAAATGTGCTGGTATCAACATTGCAAAACTATTACACCAAGGCCAAAACATACCATTAGGTGGGTCTTTGGTCTGGAAAAAGCCATTGATTTTTAAAGGCAACAGGGAGCTAAAAGTAACTATCATCTGTCATCAGTGTAAATCATACCATCCCTACTTTTATTCATAGGGAGGATACAATAGGCCTGCATCGAGTCTAACTTTCTCACCACAGCAGTAGCCATCCCTGCTCCCAGTGAGACCCAGCTGAGTATCATCGACAGCATCACCAACCCCATGATCCTGCAGGGAAACAGCAAATGGAAAAAGACACATAGAGAGGTGACACAAACACGCAGGGAGAAAAAGATGAATCATTTTTGTATTACTTCCTCACATCTTTGTTTTTTATATTTATACTCTTATAGTTTGCGTGCTGGCTTTTTGGGACAGTTCAACAATTTATTTTCATTTGAAGTTGCACAGTTCAAGTTAAAAGTTGATGGCCATGTGTGTTATACATGTGCAGAACCGTCGTACACAACAAATTGGGAGGCTTTATATATTCTATAACAACTTTCCATTAAAAGCTGTATCGATTTATTCCGCAAAACTGAACTATATGGTCTTGTTTGTTTCCTCCCCTTCTACTGATTCAGCACAGTCCTTTCATACAATCAATTTTGATCATTTAATTCAGGCAGGGGTCAAACATAACAGGTTTCAGAGACGCTTGTGTCCAAGAAATTTCTAGCCATATAATATTCTCTGTCATACTCACCCAAAACCATACACTTGTCTTCCACGTCTTTAAGTACAAAACGTTAACTTGCTTCCTAATATCACAGGAATACATTTCAGTTATACAAATGTTATACCTGAATTAACATCTTCCTGAATTTCCTTGTTTAAAATAGCTGGAAATATATTATTTATATGGACTTGAGCTATACTTTAATAGAGATCTTGCAGAAGCATATGCCTAAAGACAGAAATACTCAAAGTGCTTTTTCTCTTGCACACGTCAGTTCTGCCCTGCTGGGTGCCGCTTGCAACATCCCTACACCAACTTTCATTTAGCCGCTGCGCTGTCAATCACCTCGAGCTTTCTTCTGTGAACCACTTGACTTTTCCTTTGCCCTTTTACAGTTTAACAAGGCCTTTATGAAATATCAAAAATGACCCGCATCTCACCCAAGAACTTAGAGACGAGTATGGAGAAAGGGAAAAAACATCATGGTAGATAAGGGTTTCACTTGACTTGTACCCATAAAGCAGCCTAAGAGCACTTAACAATTAGTAGAGAGGGCAGACTCGTCCTGCTCTGACAATCAATAGGCATTAAGCAGTGTCATCTGAGAGCAACCGAGAACAAGATCTGTGTCTCCACCGTTAAACGAAACCAAATGGGACAGCAAAAATTAGACTCTTTCTGTCAATGAGGAACTAATTGGTTCATCTTTTGTTCCGACAGACAAAATTAGAAAGGATACTACGGGTGAAACTACGGGCCTGTACCAGATTTTTTTCGAGTGTATTTGAGCAAAATTTGTCTATAAGCAGGTCTTGGGTAACAGTAGCTCACTTGGTAGAGTGTTTGTCCACTGATCTGAAGGTTGGAGGTTCAAATCCCGCTCTTGACATAAACATCATTGCTAGGGTGGTAAGATCCACTGACCCACAGGTTGGTGGTGCAATTCCAGCCCCCACAGATGAATGCTGTTATTGTGTCCTTGAACAAGACACTTAATCCTCCTCGCTCCTAGTATCTGAATGGGTGAATGGTTCCTTGATGTAAAGAGCATTGAGTGCCTTGAAGGTGGAAAAGCGATGTTTAAAAATGTGACGATTTACTCTTGAGGTCAAAATAGGTCCACTGTCTGCATCTAATTAGAAAGCATTTTATTGTGCAATAATCAAGAAGTACGCACTGGCATGCCAGTTGTTGTAAGCTTTATGATCATGGCAAAACTCCAGATTGGTCTCTGAAAGTTGTGAAAAGTTACTCATAAACTTATCACGGTGAATAATTAGGATGCTCAGAATGCATATGGTAAGTGAGGAATAACTTTGGACCACTGAAAACCATTTAAAATGAACTTGTTAAAAATCAGGTACAAACGCCTGTAAGGGTCTTTTGTAGTCCCTATTTTGAAGGTACTGAGTAAGGTAGTTAATATTCAGCCATAGCAGATAGCTCTGCCTCTGATGGGGACTGGGTTAGGCACATTTTAGTCATGGCTGTTATACGGTATTTAATAATTCTTTTGTTGTTTGGACTTACATTTGTTGTAAAAATTACTATTTTGTAACTCACTAAATGTTGGCTCATTTTAGTAATTATAGTTTAGTGGTAGTATTTATTGAAAGCTACTGAAAGTAAGCAACAAAATGTTCTATATTTGAGTCATTTATGCTGAATTACTTAAGAGGACAGAGTTGGTTGATCATTTGGATAAAAAGACATCACTAGGGCTGACTGGACTGGAGTGGTGGTTATTTTGCTCAACTCAACACACATTTTTCATTCATGTAGCTTGCATCTCACACTTGTTGATGGTACCTACAGGATGAGGAGCCATCTGGACTGTTTGGCCATTCCCAAGCACATGGTCAGGCAGATGACTAGATCAAAAATTAGCAGAAGTAGGTAGGTCAGCCACCTGCAATATAGACGGACAAGAAGACCTAATTATTCACTTTCATTTAAGTAGCACCCTTAAAGAACTGCTTCATGCGCACTACTACAACAGATCAGTCTAAGTCATATATCAGCATTCTCGTCTCCTAGTTAGAGCCCATCTGTTCCATCAGGTAATTTCCAGCCTGTTGGCTTAATAATTCAGCAGCACAAATCCATAGACATGAATTTTTCAGGCTTTGGAAATGTCTTTCACATGAACAGATTGCACTTGGTCCGCACTTGAGCTTGTATGTGTGAGTGACTAGCCAAACATATGGGAATATATGAGTCATTTCTAACTCCCGATAGTGACAATACGAGCCCCACTGTTGTTGTAAATCCTATGAAAATATTAATCCAGCAATGTCGCACTAACAAGCACTTTCTATACCATACAGTGCATTAGACTCTGCAATACTGCTGCGTAAGTGTATACAACGTTGTCATTAAATATACAGCAGAGGTTAATCTAGCTACCCTATTTCGCACATAAGAAGTTGCAGTTTACATTATATGCTACATGCAATTAGGTACTGACTGAAGGTGTTCTCCAGTGAATTGGCAGTAAAGTGCAATGTCATTTTTCACATGGTCCAAAAAAAACAAACATTTGATCATTGACCAGAGATGACTCACAACAGGCAATTTACAGCCCAGTAGCTGTGACAGAGAATTCAATAAACCAGACAGAGATGAGTGAGTGTGGTTCAAGGTCTAGAAATAAGGCTGGAGTTTAGAGATGGCACTGTTGAAATGTCTGTGTGAAACTGGAAGAAAGCAGACAAAAGGCAAAACAATAAAAATAATTCAGTATTCTGAGTATGAGGCATTTTTAAACACATATTTCAAAACATAGACACATGGAAATGAAAAGTAGAAAAAAGTACATTTCAAGACCATCATTTTGTCCTCATGCAAAATACATATTGTTTGGATTACGTTTTACACATTATCACGGTATTGCCTAATTGTTATTTCTGTTGTGATAAAAAGCCTAAATTTCACAATTTCGTAAAGGTCGCCCCGTAGTGAAGAATCATAACCACAACAGAAGCCAAATGCTAAAAATACTGAAAGTGCAGAGAAGATTATCCAGCAGATAACCAGGGGGCGGATGACTGAGAGCTCACCATGGAGAAGCCTCAGAGAAAGTAAACAAAGCAAAACTGTGCTTAATTCAACATGCCTCATATACAGTGCTTCTGAAAATAGCTGTATGAAAATTGTAACAGTGTGTATGGCAGTAGTAATGGTGGATGAGTGAGTAGAAACAGATTTTTGTACTTTTGATGGGGGTTGGCGCAGTAAAAAATTAGTGGAACAAACTGGAGTCATGGGATCCCTGGAGGGACCACTCACATGTGATAAGACCCGGCATTCGAATTACGCTGTCACTGGAGAAGGGAGGAAAAATATGAAACGGATTTTGTCTACTGAGAGGATCTGTGGATTCAAGTGTGCTATTTATGAGAAGCATGTCCCATATTTGTCATAAATCACTTTGGATAAATATTTTAATTTAATTGTTAATATTTCATTGGAAGTACAGACACTGAGCAGTAATGTCAAGTTTCTCTATCAAAATGCAGAGCTATAGTGACCCAGTATTTTTACAATTACTGTACTATTATTCTTTATATTTACACTGATATTGGTTTTACAGTCCCCCTACTCTTACTTTCTACTTTTCCCCCCCTACATTATACAATTCTGCATAAAAAAACATGATTCATTTTTCTCCAAACAATTTAAATGTGTTCATACCTGTAATACTCCACAAAAGCCGTTTGATCAGCCACATTCCCCAGGTTGACGTTGGCTGTGCTCAGGTCTGGGAGGGCGGTCATCTCTTGGATTACATTGTTAACCATTAACTGCATGAAGCGCAGAGCCTGCAGCAGATCTGGCCTTGTGGAGAAGAGCTCATCCAGGCGCTCCAAATGTTGCTTTAGTCCAGTTTCTGCATTGTCCATGGCCCCAGTAACCTGCAATGCAAAAATAAAGAATTTAAGTGGAAATAGGTAGTAGGGCTGCAGGATTATGGAAAACTCTTGTTTTCTGACAAGTACTTAACTTGTGAGCTTTAACATTTGAGAGAAGATTGTAATGTGAATTGACAAATATATACAATAATCCCATACATTTCTAAACTGCAGGATTAGCAAGTTTTTTTCCCATAAAATACAAGATATTTTGCTATTTGCAGTGGACATTCTGTATAGTGTAAAAGCAGAATGGCTGCACACAGTCTTCATCTAATTAGAAATTTTATATTTTACAAACTTGCAAGAAAGAGCCATGTTAGTCACTATATACCACATGAGAGCTGGCCCCCCATTTCCCTTTTCTGTCTGAAAAAGCTGTTCTGAAGCTGTGCGAATGGCCAAAAAATTAATTGCTTGAAAATACTAGCAATGCGCCGAAGGGTTTGTGAGAGCTAGTAATTAGATTTCAATGCATACTCGCAGTAGCATTATATATATACATATACATATACACACACACACACACACACACACACACACACACACACACACACACACACACACACATATATATATATAAAATGCTACTGCGATTTCGATTTGATTGCGATTAATGCTGCAGCCCTAACTGTAACCCACTGCAATGAATTGTGAAGCTTTTCTAGGTAGTAAGCAACAGAGAAATAAAAGTACAGGGGTGATAAAAAACAAATCTAAAATATGTTTTGGGGGGAAAAGATCTTGAAGAGAAACTTGAGAATCTATGGAGAAGGAATGAATTAGAAATGGTGATCCCATGAGAGAAGAGGCGTGTGTTTTATTCAGATAAACACAGTGAGAGTGAAATGTCGATAAAGACACCAGGGAGAGCCCTTATCACACGCCTCTTTGATAATGACAACAGAGTGGGATGAAGGTGCACAGGAGACGACAGAGAAGAACAGTAAACACAGCTGACTTTTCTGTTTCAAGTATCAAACTAAGAGGACGCCCCATTCACGCCTAGAATGAAGATGTGGGTGAAAGCGGGTGACATATTCTGAGCAAGTGACAACATGACACGTGAATCACTCAGTCGAAGGTGTATAATAGCGTTGTCAAAAGTATCGTAAATCAGATACTAATCAAAACTAAAACTAATATCAAAACTAGAGCAGGTATCAATACTAAAAAAGCAACATTCACAAGTATAAGAGCACATAGATGAGAATAGACCCATGGACCACTATGGAACCTTCCTGGATGACTGAGGGATTACACAGATATAAGATACATGGTATAAAAGTTGAAACTCACATTCTATTGTCTAAATAAAGAGTGCTTTAATTATCATTGTGGTATCGAAATAGGTATCGAATATCAAGTCAATAATTTTGTAGCGAAATTGCATTTGAAATGTTTTGTTTAGTTTTGTTTTTATGAAAGAGAAGATTGAAAGTCATAGCGGTATAACTTGGGGTGCACTGAATTTTAAAACTGATAGCTTATCCAAATACTTTTCAGCATTTGTTCTATGTTTTTCTTCCAGCACCTTATTGTTTGTCCTGGGTTTCTTGTGATGAAAATATGCTTCTAAATTTTGCAAATGCAGTTCTGTTTTTTATTTTTCAACTTCACACGATGCCTACTATTATAAAAAGTACTTGGAAATTTGAAAAAAAATAAAATATAGTAGTGTTGCTTGAAGTGATAATTTTTGGCTTGTTATCAAAAGCAGTCAGCATTCAAGGACTAAGCAAAGTTCCTTTTTACTCCAAAAATAATTAGACTCAGAAACAGAGCTGTATTCTAAAGTCCATAATTTGAACAGTCTTATCTGAGTATGCGGGCATATAGCTCACTCCACATCCCCTTAAATTCAGTAAGTTCTTCTAACTTTAACCTGCTAACAGTTGAACCATTCGTGTTACTCTATTTGTTGTGAATGAACACCTTTGTCAAATTTAAAGCACCTACATTTCCCAGACAGTGATTAGTCACTAGAAGAAAACGATGCCTTCTTGACGCCAGTGTATTTCAAAGAGCCCAGATTAAATTCATAACGCTGATGGCATGCTAGACAGTATCCAGTAACAATATCCGGACAGAGAACTCCGAACAGAATTCCCATCGGGATAGCTCACGTGATTCCCGGTAACTTACTCTCCACTCCTCACCTTCTTCTCCGCCCTCTTTCTCTCAAACTTCTTGCCTGTACAGTTCTTATCTGTCTCAGCTGCAGAGAGACAAGGGATCCATCAGCTTGAGCTGCTAAGATTCCCCTAATCTGCACGATGCGCCTGCTTTTAAATAGGGATTACAAGACCTCACTTTAACAGAAAGCAGGTCAAAAGTACAGCAGGTCGGTACTCAACGCCCAACTCCAAAATGCTTTGAAAAGAAACTGAACTGACATTATTGTAGTGATAAATCGCCTCAGATTTGTGAACTGTGAAAATAAAACAAAACGAGAGTCTCATAAGGTGACATATTGGAGATTGTAAAGAAAGATATTGAGAAGAACTGATGTATGACTAGAAAGAAGCTATCATTTTTCCCCCTAGAATCACTTTACACTTTGGGATGGCTCAATACACAAGTGTACCCAAGGCAGTAAATTGTAGACATTGGTTTTGATATAAGGTTATAGCTGCTTTTCCCTCATCCATTTCCCCTGGCAGCACTGAAGGACTCTTCCTATTAAGAGAACTGGAAATAGGAGTGATGTATAGAGTGATACAAAACAAGACACTATTGGAAAAATCCACTGCCATTTACAGCATTGATTCAGTGTTTCTTTTCAATTTGTGAATTCATAGTACTGCTTATTAAATATAAACTATTTCAAACCTAATACAAAAATATGTTGTTTGGCAGATTTCACATAAAATTGTAAATTGGTGTTTTATCTATTCACTTGTGAAGTTGTCCCAAACTTTCTGACGTGTGTTACAATCAAATAAAAACTAGAAAATAGCTCAATATACTAAGCTGTACCCAGCTCATTCAGTATAATTGATGCTTTGCGATAATAGACAATGCAGTGTATTTATGGTATCCTGTCTGTCTCAGCAAAAGCTCGTCTGCATTCATAATAATACAATAAACAATAGAACAGGGAAAGGCAAGCTAACCACTATGAAGAGACTGTCAACTAAACTGGTTACATTTTCCTAATTAAAAAGCTTAAATTACATCAATCTTTGTCACAAATCAACTTAGAGAAAAGTAGGCAATTACCAATGTGTGAAAGATCTGATGTTTTATTTGTCCGTTTATAATGCATTGTATTCACTGTTCTTGTCTTTGTGTACTCCTTGTGCTGCTGCCTCTTAACCAGGTAAATGAGAATTGGTTCTCAATCGACCAACCTGGCTAAATAAATACATTCTGCCCCAAGTAGTAACATGGGCAGCTGGACAATTGATTAGAAAGCTGAAAACATACTACCAGTTTTACATAAAGAAAGCCTTTTTCACTGCCCGAGGGAACATCCATGTCTCTCATGCAGCTACAGAAGACACTGCCTGTGCTATTGGCTCAAATCAATATCTATGCTTTAGGCTCAACAGAGGAGTGAGGAGCAGTCTGATATGGAATCTATATACGAACTCAAATTACACTTCTCCTATAGAGTATAGGAAAATGCTGATGCTGATGAAAGAATTAAATGTAGCTTCCAATGGTCTTATTTGTTATTTGTCTATGTATGCTGTGTGTCTCTATGCTATTTACAGCACTGAAATAAAGCATAAGGGAAGACTTCATTCACAAGGAACAAAGAATGATTCAGACTTAGTACTTGAATACTGCATACACTTTTGGAGGTGGCATGTCACATGCAGGATTCCATGGAAATAGAAAATTAAATCATACTTCAGAACATTTTCCATGGAGATACATGTGTTTTATGGCATACTGCGGAATATTATAGCCAAAGGAATATTTACATGGAGGCAAGCAGGAGGAGACCTTCCACCAGGCTAAGTATGAATCAGTTTTGCTCAGAGTTTTCAATGCAATTAAAACATCCAAAAATAAATAAATATTTTTATCTTTTTTTTTTTTTGGCTAAAAAGTTACGCAGCGGGGCTTTAATTAAGGGGTTAGGGTGAGGAGTTAGGGCATTGATTAGACTGTTGCTGAGCATGAATCATTAATAAACTATTTATTCCTTATGAATGACATCTTTCTTCATCGTTTATAATGGGTAATTAAGGTGTAATTACTACCAACATTTGACTGTAAATGTTCATATGTCTAATATTAGTGGTTGAAGGCACTGAAGCAGTTGTGGCGAGAAAACTGTATAAAGGAAACATGTATTACTGAGCTTAGGAAGTTCAAAGTTAAAACTGAAAACTAAAACTTACAATATTTATTCCTCCTTAATGTAGTTCATATTATTCAATGCTGCTGCACTAATAGCTGCCCTAAGTCAAACTAATTTGGAGCAGCCACACACACACACACACACACACACACACACATACACACACACACTGTCACATATACAAGAGGTAGGGTTTAGCATCCATTAACGCAGTGCTACTGGGAGCTAATCCTCACTTTGCTCATTCTGATTACTGCATCTTTCAAGGCCTTGTTGTGCCTCCCTCTATCCCCCAGCTCCCCTAAGCCTTTTCCCAAATATTTTCAGCTATAATTGTGGGTCAGTGAATGAATCCCCAAGTACAAATCCCTGAAAAGCCCCCATAAACAGCAGATGAGACCCCCTGTAGTTTTGGATAGCTTGTCGACAGATGCACGTCCCATTATTAACAGTCTAAACGTCTCTAATGCATTAAAACAGCTGAGAATCAAGGTTACCCAATGCACAGGAGGATGGAGCTAAGCAGGGAAGTATTTACTTGAGTCTTTATACATGCCTTTATTGCTCAAGAATAGCTTGAAAAGGCAACAGGCATTCTTACTTTGAACGGGGTTGCCTCTCCACAGATCTGACCAGTGACTTTGGCTAGTGCTGTCACCTACTTGTGTAAATGGAGAGAAATACGTTTAATGCCAGACTGTGGAACATTCTAGACAAAGCATAAACACCTTCATAGAGATGGTGTACCCTCCACCTACCAAGTTACAAAGTACACCATTAAAAAACAAGACTTAAAATAGAACATTTAAATGATGTTTTGACTTTTTGATTGTAACATAAATTATCTTTTTTCTTCAGTTGTTCTTTGTTTACTTTTACTGTGTTTAAAGGCCTGATATGAGATTCTGAACCAGCAGCACGACACCTTTCTGTATTATTACTCACCATATTGTTGATACTGCCAAACGTGTGATTGGCGTTGTAGAGGGAGTAGGTCAGCTGGTACATCCCATCATTGGTCTCACTGTTGCCATAGAAACCCACTCCCACAGCCGAACTGAGGAACAAGTCAAGAGTTTAAGAGAGAAACGCAATCACATAAAAATATTGTTTCACTTTGCTGACTGTGGAAGTGAATAGTTGATACAATACTCTTTCAGCATTTCAGCATTTTGCAAAAAAAGAATTACACCCTATTTGTACAGCGTGAAAACAATCTTCAAAAACATTTTACAGTTATAGCGCAATACATTTTGTGAGAAATGTCACCACAATGTCAACAATTACTTTTCCAATAAGTATGTTTTGTCTCATATAAATAAAATTAATAAAATTGTAAAATGGTAAAAATATAAACATCTGACAGCAGTTTTCAATTATGCAATCAAAGAGTTAGCTGTTTAGTGTATAGTGTAGTATAGTATGTATAGTGTACAGTAATGCAGTAGAGTTCCTCGAATGCCACAAAACTCTAATGCAAACAATTATATCTTTCTTGATAGCGATAAAAGAATTCTACTAAAAAGCAAAAGTTAGCAACATTGTGTGCTATGTTTTCCTTCATACTACTTCTTACTACATACAGTTATTGAAGCTATGTCGTTGATATAGACATATTTATAGAAAGGTTACTACTATAATGTTCGAATCACAAGAAACTGCATTTAAAGAAGACATATTGTGCTTGTGTCTGCTATATAGTTATAATCTATGACACCCGTGGATCATTATGTTACAATTTAGACATTTTAAATCGTAATATTCATCTAAACCGACTTAATAAGAGAAACAAGAACGCTGACTTCGATGTTAGAAAACTGCGTTGCTCAGTGGGAGCCGACATCGCTGTAAATGTCAATGGATAGTTGCAAATCACACAAGCAAGCAGCGGATTGAATGACTACATGACGCTGCGGAATCCTACATGTATCACCGATTAACAAAATAAAATTGGAGAACCAAGTAAGTACAGAGACGTGGGCGTATACCAGGGTGAAAACAGGAGCTGATCGGCAATATTGGCGTTCGAAAATAAGCGATTAAAAGTTGCTCAAATATGCACGAATCACTCCAAATACAACTTCAAGAGGGTAAATGGTGAAGGGGAAATGACTTCAACATGGTTAAAAGCTCTGAAAAGCCGCTTTCAACAATAGGTCTGCTTTAACACGCTTTGATTCAAGTTCAGTCTTAGTTTAGCCCCAATTTAAACTGTTCATTAACACAACAGTTAGTTATCATGTAATGCATTGGTAATGTTTATCATGTCATGTTTAAATTCATTTATGGTAGCACATAAATACTACATCTTCCAGTTACCGTGTACATGTGATCTAGGAGTATGTTTCTCCTCTTGCATCTGCCTGCTTCTGTCACAGTAACCTTGTAAGCATAATGAAATCCACTGCCTTTGTCTTGTTCATTCAAATACTTTTCCTTTAGTTATGATTAATAGCAACAGGACCACTTCTTCTCGTGTCCAAATCATAAAAAACACAATTATTCTAACCCTTACTAAAAGTCTTGAAATGTAAAATTACTCCATTCAAATCGAAATTCTTCTTTGATGGATTTGAGCATATTTGTGTTGCAGTCAATGCAGCGTGACTTGGACAATTGGTTTTTTTGGTGGACATTAACCCTCTGGCCTGAATGTGAGACAGAGAGAGCTGGTAATGACAAGGTAATGAGACGATAATGAGACAGGACGTCATGGGCAGCACAAGCCCCGGGGACAAGTGTGGAGCTGCATTATAACGAATAGGACTAATCACACTATAGTCTGCTAAGTCTTTTTAGATGTGAATCCATGTTAAATTTGTTATATTTGTATATTCATTTATAAAAAATAATTTACTGGGTTAGTTATAGGGATGTCAAAACATGCAATTTAAATATTTACATTATTTACAAGTATTATGAGAAACAAGATTACAAATGAATTTCCTACATTACACAAAATGGATTCTTGTGAGCTTTAAACCATGTTATAATGTTGTTACCTCCTCAAAAACATACCTAGTGTTGTGTTTTGTTTCATTCGCACATACATCTCCAAAGCTCAAAATGCTCCATTCCACCTTATGATGTCAGTGGTAGTTTTCAAAATAACTTTTTAGCCACTTTTTACTTTTTGTTCAGTAGAGATTGGCAATTCCAGGGCTGAAATCATACAAATGATTCTAGTGAAGGTGTGTGGAGCACAAAAACACTGTGGAGCACTTCCTGTATTACCACATGACATCACAAAGTGGGACAGAGTGTTTGAGAGAAGAACTCAGCCTAAATACCCAGGGTTTGTGTGTTAAATGTGTGAATAAAACAAAACCAACTCCAGGTATGTTTGTGATGAGGAAACAACATTATAACATAGATCAGAAAATGACATAATATTGAGACCATAACCAAAACATTATGAAGTCAATTTTTCTGAATAAGTAAAGTTAAGGTGACATGTGAAAGTACATTTAAGTTTAGTTTCTCAGAGTATTAGATTGAATTGATTCATTGTGCTTTTAAAATTGTTACTTTTCTATTCTGGCACAAAAACTATAATGACTTCTGATAATGAGACTTGAAAGTTTTGTTTCTTTATTTTTGTTTGCAAATCTATACCAGAAACAAATTAATTTACCCTTTGCCTATCACTCAGCTCCACTCATACAAAAAGCTTATTAATTCAAACAATAATTTCCTAGGGGTAAATAAAAACATAAATTTGGCTGCACAAATTATTCAAATTCTTTTCTAATCAAATTTCCCATTGATATTAATGTATGACTCTAAAATTTAATCAAATATTGTATGGAGAAGGGTTTTTTTTTCCAAGGGCAGCTAATATCAATAGCCTCTGTATCTGGTCATACTGCAGGCCTCTCACTAAACAGCGTCATGCCCTCTCACTTAGCATCACAACAAGCCGTGTGTGAACCCAAAGAACCTAAGCCAAACAATGTTAAGGCCAACACTTACAAACATGTCACAAGTTAAAACAGAATTTCACACAAATCCAATCAAGACTTTTGAGTAAAACTCTCTGTATTGCTTCAAGAGTTATATTAAATTATATGTAGAAATTTAAAAAATGAGTGAGGTAAGGTGTGTGAACTGATTTGATAGTACAGGATGAGTCAAAATAAACATATTTGTGTGAACCATGACTAATAAGCAAAAGGGCTGGCTGTTCAGGACGATTCATACGCTTTCAATATTGATTAGCTTCAGATTAAATGAAGTGGGTTACAAGTATAGGTGTCATGGCTTCTTATTATGGTTACGAAAATTGCTGTTTTGTTTTAGTTTTTCAATTTTTTTCAGAAGTTTTGCACATTTTAGAATTGTTATTTTTGGATGCTCTTTGCAGACTTTGTTCTCCCAGTGAGAGTTGGGACAGTACACGTGCTTTTCATCCTAGATCCTGTGAACAGATGCCACAAGAACTACAACAACTAGTGTCAGCATTCATTTGAAAGAGTCACCATCTATAAATATCTTGGGTTTTGGCTTGACAAAAACTTACCCTTTAAAATACATAGCTTGGAATTATGTAACAGTTTAAAATCAAAATGATCATTTTATTATAGAAATAAATCTCTATCCCATTGAATTACAGAAAATAACTTGTTCAAGCAACTTTTCTTTCTGTACTAGATTATGGAGATATAATATACATGCAGACTTCAGA
>KN476303.1:20218-30879 GCA_000787095.1 Periophthalmodon schlosseri
GGTTTCATAACATAATGATGATGAATTTAAAACCCATCGCTGTGCACTCTATGAAAAAGTAGGTTGGCCATCGTTATCTGTCAGAAGAGAAAAACACTCTATAAAATGTATTTATAAGGGACTACTTGATAGACTGCTTGAATATCTCACTTCCTTGTTGACCATTGATACAGGAACTTTTAATACAAGATCTCATGATTGTATAAGTCTAAAAATCAGCCGCACCAGAACTGAAAAAAGGACTACATTTCAAGGACATGCAAAACTGGGTACTTTGGTGCAACAACTGCAATATAATAATCTGGTGATAAACATTTATAATCACACCTGCACCTTTTTAATGTTTTAAATGTACTTATGTACTTTTTTGTTTTGTTTGTTTTTTGTTTGTATTGTTCTGTATTTTAAACAGGGCATCCATGAAAAGGAGAGTCTGAGTGCTCTCATTGGGCTATCCCTATGTGAATAAAGATAAATTAAAATACATTTAAAAATGGACAAGATTATTAGTTGATTGCTACTCAAATGTTACCAGCTATTCCAATGCAACATGTAAAATAAATACATTAATTAACTAGTACTTACCAAATGATGAGGCCAGACAAAACAGCAGCCCATGTGATGCAGCAGGTATCAGGCCTTTTGGTTTCCTCATCGATGTCATGGCGACAGACACAGAGCCACACCAGGTACACAGCCAAAAGCAACAAGCTCAAGCACAGACCCACAGCACCAATGAACGCGAAGACAACTACAGACTGCAGCAAAACAGAAAGAGAGAAATACATAGTAAATATACAGTCTGGAAATTACAGTGTAAGTGCAATTCATCACATTTAATTGTGATTACAATTCCATACTGTGGAACATTTCAGGGAAAACAATAACATATCCAAAAATACAAGCAGGTGGTGGTTCCTAGACCAGAAAAATTACACAGAGCACTCTTAATTGTGTAATCAAAAAATAATATGTTCTGAATTTTTCTTGTATTTTATGGGCACTCGTTTTGTCCCACAAAGCTACAGTGGCTTTTAGAAGATTACTTCACATTATTAATAAATAATAAATGAATCTCCAGTACAAAAATAATCTTTTAATGCAATCAAAATTTAAATTTGGACCCAAATATTCGTGCTAATATTTTTCACATATTCAAACAGCCAAAATATAGGTACTGGGTCAAATAGAACGGTGTAAGAATTTACAGTTACCATTGGACAGAAAAGGCTGGAGCTTGAGAAGTGTGAGAACCACTGTTTCATAAAGATAATAGTAATTATCTTGAGTGACAAAGTGACAAATCTTGACTCTTGATTGATAAACTGGGGTGACTACAATCTGAAAAGGTTAACAGCTGCCGTGAAACTACCAGGGGTCCTAAAGGTCAACTCACTCTTGTTATCAGCTTGGTTTAAAGTGATGGGCAGAAACATAAGGATTTGTTTGTGATCTTCCAGTAAAGTCAACTGAACAAAATATGTTTTCTTTGGTATTTTCTAAGATTAGCAGAGAGGGATTTTGACAGAAGCAGCAGTGGAGGAAAACAGAAATGTTCTTAGGCAGTGAAAGGAGGGAGGTCATGTGACAGGGGCACTTTGCTTCAGTCTTGTGATTATTGGTTTGGTAAAATATTTGAGCCTCAAGGAAGATGTACACAAATGAATCATTATACAAAGCCACAAAAGGGAAGGTTTTTTTTCTTATGCAAAATGTACATTTACACTTTTGCAATACTTGTGAAAAAACAAGCAGATTATTTACACTACAGTACTACTTTTAAACCATAGAAATATTAGTAGTAGATTAATTTTATACTACGCTGACAAAGCTCCCCGACAAAATCCATAACCTTTTATTCAGCGTTTGTGATACTGAAAAAAAACTATATTCATCATTTATTTGAATAGATCCATGCTTTCAGTAAGTTGTAGACAAGTGATATGTAGAGTAGCTATTATGAAAAGCCAATCTCAGTATCTATTCTATATTGTAAGCTGTTTTGGAAGAAAGATCACTCACAGAAAATGTGGATGTAGGCTATTGGTTTGAGCACCAAATGCCAGAGCCAACCCGTGCCAACCAAACAGGCCTGGCGTAACCTGGCAGCTGCTTCAAACCTGTAATCTAATGACTTGCTAATCACTGAGGACACTATCTAAGGCTAATTACTCTCTAAGTGCTACTACACAACAACAATGTTCACAGTTAAGTTTATTTGTCACCCCTCCCTTCCACCAACACCTTTGTTTTGTAATTAGCCATGGCACATTTCAATTTCCACAGGCTGCAACGCTCTAATGAGGACAGATAAACAAGAGAGAAAGTCCATACTCTGAATGCCCATTACCACTAGACATTGCTGTGATGAATGTTCTGACACAAAGGAAGAAGTAGCTTAGAACACAAGTCCATGTGTCAAATAAAGAACATGGAGTTTATATGGCAGGTTATAATGGTCTTGTCAGTTTTATGGACAGCTAGGATGGTGACACTACTCTTCACTCAACTGCAGCTGGGAGTCAGTGACACCTCTCTGACCCAGGGTGGATGTGGCTTGCTGTACTAAACACAGAGAGGGAACACAACAATTGGGTCTATGAGCACTCAGCAAAGAGGTTTGCAGCTATTATCTGATTTTGAACTGAAAAAAAACAACACAATTTTATTACAGTATAGTACAGTAAAAGTAGCTGATCTTCCTAATAAGACAAATGAGTTAAATGTTTTTTGTAGATTAACAAACACGTTGAAAGCATTAACAATATCACCTAGTTTGTGGCATCCGTTAGCCTGTTCCTAATGATCTTTAACATTTGTTTAAGAGGTCATACTGAAGAGATCATATTTTATAGTGTTTTAACATAATAGGCTAAGCAACAATACTACCAGAAATCACAGAAACTATTTAGCATGCAAATGTGCGAGTGAGAGAGATCAACATAAAGGTGTGCTAATGTTCTGAAAGAGTTTGAACTAAAGGCGGATAATGCTGGTCATGTGTCGTCATGTGAGTGATGTGCGCTACAGTAGTGCACGCTCCACACACAAAACAAAAAACAAAGTCAACTTTCTAAAAGAAACTTTAACGCCACATTAGTTCGCATCTTGCTTTGTTTACATTTTAACCTCACGCTCATAATCGATTTGCAAAGTCTGCCGCTCATAATTTGGTAATGGAAGATCGTGCGTCCTGACGCACAGGTCCGTTTACCAACCTGCTGGTAGCTGGGCTCCTCCGGTTTGAAAGTGTTGTCCACAGACTGAAAGACAAAGTTAAGGTGAGGAAAATTGTGCAGCCAATAAGTCCACCACGGAGCCACGTAATCGAGCCTCGCGGTGGCCATTTCTGCTTCAAAAGAAACGGTCCACCGCTGTCAGTCAAGCACTGACACTTCTCACTTTAATCCTAGTTGTCTCCAGATTGTCCCAAGGGGGAGAGACAAAAGAAAAAACATTAAACTTGCCAATGGTTTATGATAAAAGATTCGAAGGGGTGCGCAAGTGTTCAGAAATAAACTTTTCATGATGCGAATTCAGCACATAAGGCTGAGTTAACCTCTTCCCTCCTCTAGAGGTCCGCTCATCCCCGACACTGGCACTGGGTCGACTCTCGTCTGACAGAGCACGTGAACCTGCCTCCTCCGACAAAGAAGGCGTGACAGTAACTTTACAGTAAGATACTTTGAGGACAGAGTCAAACAAGTGTTTAAGGCCTAAAGCAGAACGCATTTCGTATTTGATTTTGACCCAAAATGAAACCATGCATGCAACTTTTAGCTGTACGGGCTAACCACACTTTTTTTTCTTTTTAACCATAGTAGAGCACCAAAGTTTCCATACACGCACGCAGCCTTTGCCTGAAAAAGGAGATAAAATGCAGCGGCCTGAAGAAGCGTCGCAAGTATCAGAAGTGCTGATTGACTCTTCTGTGAGTTGTAGTCATGCTTGGAACACGGAGCTAGCCGAGCAATGCACTATTTATGACTTGTGCTGTTAATGTCTGACCTCTTGTGGACAAGGAGGCGTAGTGAGGTGGGCCGTAATGAGGTTAGTAATAAGAGGCTTGAATCAGTGCCCTGCCCAAGATTCTGCATAGCCTGCTTGGCTTTTGGTCTTAAAGATTTGTAGCCTACTGTAATATTTAATAATTGTCACTATTGTTTTATCTTGTGTGTTTACAACTTTCCCTATGTATAACTTTTATTAGTCTCACTGATTATTTTTTAGTTTAAATTATTATAAAGCTCTGCCCATATTAAACTATGGACTATTTATATTGTATTCTGTTTGGTTATGCTAAAGGCTTGAATTAGACAGAGTAAAGTATTTTAAGATTTTCTAATCATATTCAATTAGAAATTACAATTAGGCCTACACAACAGAATACTGGGGGGCATCACATTATAGCCTTATCTTCTTTATTCAGTTAAAAAACATTCCTATACCAATAGTCCCATACCAGTAGATGTAGTCAAACTGATTAAGTTGATGTGCAAAAGTTGTGGTATGTTGTTGGTACCCAGTGTAGTAGATAAAATCCCAAGCATGTTTTCTTCACATTTCCCTTCCTAGTATCCAGACTTTCTTCTCCGGAGTTTCCTTATCATAAGCTCCCCCAGTACCCGTGGACTTCTTTTCCTTGTGATTGGCATTCTACACAGAGAGAGGCTGGCGTGGCTGCGGTCATATGGCTGGTGCTGGAATTATTTGGACGCTTTGATGCACCTTCATGAACACAGCACCGGCCGCTCTGCTCCCGGTGACTGCTCTAAGTAGGTGACACTTCAAATACACTGCATGAATATGAATCCGTGTGTGTGCTCTGAATTCACTTTGTCTCAGTTTGGGGACCACAAGATTCTCTTGACAATCACTTTTTAAACTTAGTGGTGCTTTTGAAAGTAGGGGGGAAAATGAAATTATTTTATTTCAAACTATGTACATTTCAGAACTTGTTATCTTGGTGAGGACAAAACTTTTGACAGCCTCATGTCAATCTGAAATTTTGTCTTTCAATTTTGATGCTAAGGAAAAGGCTTGTTAGTCTGGTAGTGAAAAAAAATGCTGTGATGCAGGTTACAATAGTTAATAATATAGGCGTAATATCATTTTCAACACATAATAATAGTAGCATGTATGTAGTATGTAGTTTTTATAATAGTTTAGTATAGATTATTTTAGGGCTATTGCAATAAAAATCTAATTGTGATCTGATTCCTGTGACAATCTGCTATATTCGTGATATCGCACTCATGATGAGTGTGATATTGTCATATTGTTCAGTTCAGTTTATTTCAATCACATTTTACATTAACAATTTAAAATAGTAACAAAATTCAGCCCATTACATAGTGACTGCAAAGGCTCAGGCAGCAAAGCTTATCAACGCCCGCCTAATTGCATGCTACTCTTTTGAAAAATATTATGAAAAGACTGTGATTCAGAGTTATTCTTTTAATGCAGCCCAATACTGAACACTGACTCTTTCTATTGGTCAGACTTGGTCATGCTCTAAGTGCGTGACAGGTGGATTTAACCAATCACAGTTATGTGCGTAATCTCAGAAGAAGCGGATCTAGTGAATTCTTAGCCTTTAAACGATACACGCTACAAAAAGTGATACTAATTTTGCATGTCTGACGTAGCCCACTCTTATTAATTATTATCTTGCTATCTGGATCTTTTTGTTATCTAGTTATAAATGGGATAAAAGGAGAAGGAGGCGTTCTAACTTGCAAACAATGAGGTTGAACCATTAGGTGGCAGCCCTGTGCTTCTACATAACAGACCTTATCATCTGCTCAGTCCACTGTCCTCTCGGGTGGTGCATTCAGGAAACAAAAAAACACAAGCTATTCTAACACAGAGCTCCTTTGTGTCTACTACAATCTACAAAGTGAAATATAATCTTAATGAAGTGTGTCTTATAGATCTGATCAGGTCTCTCCCGGGTCTTTCATCGACATAAACCTCCAGGGTCAGCCACTTGGTCACTGATGCTACAGGAAATACATATCAAAGCGCACTTTGAAGTCACCGCGCGGAGCGAAAAGAGCCCAAAACAGGGAGGCAAAAGTCATCTGGAGAATGACAAGTCTCAAGGTCACTACTAGAAATAATGTCGGAACTTTTGAATTTCAAATCACCGTCCAAATATTCCTTGAGGAGCTGATAAGATTCCAGCCTTGACTTCAGCAGCAATTGCACTTCACCTGGAGCGGGCCCACACGGCTTCATAAAAACACCACATCCATGACTTGCATTTTAAGAAACTGCAGTTGTGGACATCCCATGAATTAAGTTTTAAAAATACATCTCTGCAAAAATATATCTAAAATAAGAAATGTATGAGATGCCTGGACACAAGCGGACAGACGCTGGATGGTTTGTTAATGCTTTTTCACATGGAGGAATAAAAAAGACAACACTCGAAGGCGCCCTTTCTTGTAGTTGCTTCCTCATTGCCTCCTCATCATCATGCGCTCAAGTGTGCTCTACTGGCACTGGGTTTACCTCCTGATTGACTGTCTCCATAACAATCACTGGGATGATTGGTTGCTTTAAGAGTGTTCTGAAGAGCCTCATCCGCCATCTCCCACTTTCTATATTACCCAGCTTCCTACACTCACTCCTCAGTAGAATAAGGAAATGGCTTGTATTAGACTTTCCTTTTTCGCGGTTATTGCATTTTCTTTTAGGATTTGTAACTGAAATCCCTTGCTCCGCGTTGACTGATTTATGCCTGATTTATGTCGGAGAGCTCAATGTGCCAGTATTATCCAATCAAACAGGACTGCTCAGTGGACACCAAGATTACATTAAAGTGTAATATCAATGCAGCAATCCCAAGTATATTGCCTTTTTCAAAACGGGGACACCTTCAGACGCCATAGTTTAAGATAGGTTTTATTCTGAGATTGTTGTTTGTATAAATGAATAAAAATCAGTGTACCATGTTTAATTTATTTTCTCAATAAGTGCTAGAGCGAAAAACAATAACCAAATGAAGTGCTGTGGATAAAATCTGTTTTCATTTCTTAATGAAATCTCCTAAAGACTCTCCACTGCGTCAAAATTTTAATTAAGTTTCAATTGTTTGCCTTTTTGTTTCTCCATATTTTAAAGAATGCTTTTAACGTGGGTTGTTGGTTAGTACTATGAAGTCTTTTTTGGAGCAAAATGTTTATTTAGTTGTTGGAGAGCTACCATAGATTGTATATATAAATGGACATAGCACGCACTAGCCTCCGCCTTCCAAATAGGAAGTGATCATGAGCGCATTTCCGGCTCCATCGACTCTGGCTCCAAATCACTTTACGCTGAAAAATTGTCACCCCTCTCTCTGTAATTGCTGCAGTGAGCCTCGTCATTTTGGTCTTAAAATGTTCGTATTAACCTGCTTGAAAAATTGCACCCCTCTCTCTGTAATTGCTGCAGTGAGCCTCGTCATTTTGGTCTTAAAATGTTCGTATTAACCTGCTCCACATGATCCTGGTGTTTTTATTTTTGCTATTTTGACCGTGAATCAAGATATGAACATTAATGACAGACAAATCAGGTGCCTTCTTTTCTCCGAGGTCGCTCCCACTAGCGCACACACAGGTTTGATTAACAGTGTTGTTAAGCTCCTCCAGCGGTGTGGGCTAGAAGGGGCGTTACCTTCAATAGCCTCCGGATTGGCTCTTTGGTTGCTGTGATACTCGTGGTCAGAATTCCAAATGTGGAACCTGGCTCCAAATTGGCCCCATAACTGCTAGCCTCGATGAGCTTCATTTGACTGGAGCCGAATGCTGTGGGTGACGCCACACTCACTTAGTCCACTTCTTTATACAGTCTATGAGAGCTACACATTACTTTTCACACGGCTTCTTTTTGTCAATAGTCAATTTGTATTTGCTTTATTGGCACTGGTGCCTATTAAATGGAAGTTCAAACTAATTCTTCTGGTCTAAAAACTTCTCAAGGCTTTTATAGGTCATCTTTTTTAAATATTGTTCTTGTTTGGAGTTTTTATCAAACCTGAACATTACCTTGAAGTGATACTCCCATCTCTTTTTACAGAAGAACTATTGTGCAAGTCAATTTAGTCAAGCTGTTTTAAGACTCAAATATTTTCTTTTCAATGGACTGTCGCTGTCATGACCCTGTCGTCCTCCCCACTCTGTCCATAATTGTGTTCTGTTCAGTTTGTGCTTATGCTTTTAAAGTAATAAGGTCTTTCTTAGTAAAAAGCTTGATTCCATGATTATACCAGTACTTTGCACAGCTGTCCGGGGCTGTGAGGTCTATTTCATGCTGTAATGATTTTCACAAGGAGAGAAAATATTCTGACATTGGCACATTTGTCCATTTTTTATCCCCCTGCAGAGAAATGCCTTTCTTAGCTCTGCAGTTTATCCAATTACAGATTTACAACAGGGCAAAGCCAGCCATATGATATAGCCTTAGTCTATTTTTTTGCCTTTGGAACAAGGCCAGTCATCCCAAATAGTAGCTGATGGTAGTAATTGCAGCCGCATTGATCTGGTGGCTCCATGAAGTGAACACAAACAAAGCAGATGAAGAAAAGACTGTGCTCCCAGTAATATCTGCATCTGAGGACTTAGTCAGATACCAAGGCATTAAGATAAATACAGCATTTTCAAAAGAAGAGAAGCCATTATTTATTTTTATTTTATAGTAAAAGAGAAATATAAAATCTGTCAACTGGACAAAAAGTTGTAGGAGTGAAGCCGTTTTGCCGCTCATCATCAAGCTGCTTCTTCAGTTCTGGTCAGATTACTGGTGGACACTGCCATAGATCCATCCGAAAGGAGGAGCTAACTACAATGAAACTAAAAACACCTATCTCATGCCATTGGTTCAGCTACAGTGAGAAACATACCTCAGATGTTTACCATATATGGTCACTAGCAAATGTCCAGATATCTGTCAGTCCATTTCATATCTATGTCCCTGGAAATCCTTGAGAATGGACCTCTCCTGCAGTATGTTTCTTCTTGGGGTTCCGGTATTGTTTGGTGGTGTATATTTTTAAAGAGGGCGGCCCGGATTGTTCAACTGGTCATACCGTTCTTGTAAATTCTGATTCTTCCTGAAGTAAACCATATTGCAAGTACATATAATAGGTTTGCATGATTTTAGAGTAGTATTGTGTTATTAGTATTATGTTTAAAAAGCTGTATTCTGTTTGATAATGCACCCTGTAAAACTCCAGGAACATTAAGACATGAGAAAATAAAGTAACACAAGAATCCCAGGAATTTCAGAACATGTTTGTAGAGCTCCTACAGATACAACAAGATTTTGCTATATAAGACACCATATTTTGTGCTTGTTGTTGTTCTTATTTTGCACTTTGCAGAGGACTATTATTGAAATAATTGCAGTCTGAGATTTGATTATTACTTACAATTATAATTTATTTGATTGATCTAACACATAGTCAAATTAACAGTGCAATGCCTGTGGTTTCTTTGACTTTTCTGTTTTGGCTTTAAATTCTGTGGCTGTTATTGTCCCCAAGTTGATGATGTCCATGTATTTCACACTTTCACTGCTGTAATATTCTCCTTCATACAGATATGTTACGGCTTAACTCTTCTTCATATCATAATTAGATCTAAACTGCTGAGCCTCTATTCTGTGGTTCCTCATAGTACAGGGACTCCCAGTGGAACAGCTCCAGATCTGATGGTCATCTGTACTTAATCAATGCTACAAAGACCCATATAAGATGGCATTATCTCCACTAGACCATGGACTGAATAGGTTTAATAAGCTTCATTTTAATAATTATCTGTGGAGCTGCATATTAAACAGCAAGTGGTATCCAAGACTGTATTTTAGCTAAATGGCTTAACATAAAATGTTCTCCATTGAGTAAAAGCATAGTTTCAATTATTTTAATCAATCAGGTGCACCATGGAACTTTTCTAGTGGAGGGTCTGCCACCTGCTTGTCCCCATGGAGATATTATTCCTTTCCCTGAAAGGTTGCACAATATGGCATTAAACTTACCTATCTCCATGAACATATGCAGGTGACACCACCAGGCCGAGTTACGGGCTGATTCCACATCATGCATCTCCGCTGTGCTTGGGCCACACATTACGTAGCACTCATGCAGCTGTTCTAGTGAATGAGAGTCACATCCTGCACATGCCCTGTGCAGGGCTGCGTCGGTGCTCCACCACAAAATTATGGACCAACTCTATTTTCTTCTCCGCCGGTGTCTGACCAGATCAATCTCCAGAGTTCAAAACGCACAAAACAGGAAAGAGAATGTCAACTACATCCAGATTTACAAAGTAAATAGCCTACACTCCACATGAACTTTATTTTCATCATATTACTTAGAATACAGAGATAGAATAGATTGTTGCTTTGATAGTTATGCTAGGTAGACTGTTAACTTTCACTTTATGTCACTGGAGCACAGTGGTGAAAGAAGTACTTAATTTTGCTATTTAAGTAAAAGTACAGAAACCGGAGCAGAAAAATACTCAAGTAAAAGTAAAAGTATCACATGAAAAAATCTACTTACATAGTACCCGTTTAAAAATGTTCTTAAAGAGTAAAAAGTAAAAGTATTTTTGCACAGATTTTGAGGTCATATAAGGCTTCAAGTATAGTGATTTTTATAAAGATTTGTGTTG
>KN476304.1:4352-15123 GCA_000787095.1 Periophthalmodon schlosseri
GCTGCAGCAACTGCAAACACTACCCCGGCTCCCCCAGCTCCTGCTGCTAAGACTGTTTCAAACAGTCCTCAGACACAAAGGTAAAAATGATCCATTCTCATTTTTCCAACTGACATCCATATATTTAAGGTTTTCTTGAACCTGCACATTTCATTAAAGTTCTTGCTGTAGGGCACTGACCACTACATTACAATCCCCTAAAATTAGCCTTGTGAAATAATAACAAATATCAGTTTCACAGTGACATTTGGGTGATTGATTTGATGTGCAAAAGTTAAACCAGTTGTTTAGCATTATTTTAGAACAATGTTTGGAGCTATTTCTTGTCCAGTGAGGGCTGACAGAGCGTAGCACAGGTTACAGTGACCCTGGTTTTATCTGTAGTAAGTGACTTTGTGCGATACCTCCCGGAGCGAAGAGTGTAGTTACAACTGCACTTCTTCTCCCTACAGCGTATGCCATCAGCAGGCAGTACCGCTCAAAGACGAGATTTCTGCAGACGGCCAGGTGCCCTTTGTTGCCTCGACGACATCGGTGCACACGTCGAAGACAAATCATGATAAGCCGCAACAAAACGACCCGAAGATTTATGTTCCACTGCACAATTTACCATTTGCGCAAAAGATCACAGAATACAGCGAAGGAAAATGCAAGCCAGATATTCAACTCAGAACCATTAGCTCCGACCTGGAAAATATTTTATATGTCAAATGTCAAAGAGGCGGAAGTCCCAAGGCCAAACGTTATGCCTCTTACATATTTCGCTACCTCGTGCCTTATAGAATCTATAGTGACTGGGTCTCTAAAGTGAACTACAATGGATTGTTGTGCAAATATGCTCTGCCCTTAAACCTAAGGACGACACTAAGGAAGTACATTGAAGGGCGATTCCCTGATCTATCTAACAATCAGTGGAAAGAAATTCGTGATACTATCAATGAACTTCTGAGAGTGAAAAGAAACCCACGTTTTTTTATTAAAAAAATGTAGTTTTTTAAACTGTACATTACTGGTTTAAATGAAAGCCACAAAAAGTAATTTTTGAAGCATCTTGGATCTTCAGCTCAAACCTGGTCCACTTGAATATTGTTGTTGCTATGAAGCGTTTCTGGATGACTGAGGGCATCATTGTTTTAGTTTTAGAATTAACGTTGCAAGTATTGAAAAAGTTTTGTTCTGGAACCAATAAAGTGTTGTTGAAGTCCTGGTATAGAAAGCCCCAGCTGTAAACTCTTTTCAGTTAATCTTGGTGCTCTTTGGCTGTATGTTTTCAGAAACAAACTGTAACCTCAGCTGCCACTACAGGTGTTTCTGTTGGTTATTTTGAAATGACTATGAATAACAGTAATTGTTTGACTGAATGTCTTTGTACCATTTTATATAAATAAAGAAAAAATAAAACATGAATAAGTATTGACCTATTTTTAAAAACAGGCCTGCTCGTTCCTCAGTGGAGGTAAAGCAGACCGCAACAATCGCTGTTGCATCCACCAGCGTTCCTTCACCTGGTAAGACGCCCATGTCCCTCCTTCCCTCTGCAATGATGGTTGCTTTTGGGATTTGAATTTTGCATTAGCGTTTTTTTTTTGCCAATCTCATTAATCTTTTTCTTTCAGCCACTACAACTCCTGCAATCTCTGCTCCTGTTCCCACCACCACGACTTTAGTGTCTCAAACCCCTATACTCCAGCTCATCGCCTCTACTGCAAACGCTGTCTCTAATTTGACTGCGAGCAGCACGACTCAGAGTCCTACCAGCACGTTGGTGCTGAAGAACGGTATGATGGCGACGGGCCAGCCGGTGCTCATCCAGCTGCCTCTGTCCATGGCTAACGGTCAGGCAGGAACTCTTGTAAACATTCCTGTGTCCTCTTTGAATGCGGTCACTTCTTTAAACAAGGCAAAGACTACTGCGCCCACTACAACATTTATTCTCAAGTCTGCTCCTACATCCACCTCCGTGCCCTCCGCCGCCGCGCTACCCGCTATCCAAGCTCCTGTGTCTCACGTGCCCACTTCACAAATCTCTCTTGCCCGGGCGGTGTACCAGGGCGGCGCAGGAGGAATAACCACACCCAACTCGGGGGTATCTGTGACCTCAGTGAGAGCCCCGACACAGTCTGTGTCTGTGGCCGGAGCCATGTCCTCGGCTTCATCACTCGTGACGTCCGGCCCCGCTGCAACGGGATCTACTGCCCCTGGACCGCCACAGGGGACATCGCTCACCACAAAAACAGGTACGCTCAGATTATGGGATGGGTTTATATTTTGTAAGTAGTGTTTTTATTTAGTAAAATATTTGTAGCCAATCTTGTAGAGACTAGTGTTTTATTTTCATACTTTAATACTTTAATGTCATATAATTTTATTTACTGTTGCATCTCGCACCATCAGACAACCAAGTACCCGGACCTTCTTCATCCAAAGTGTCACCGTCCACACCTCGACCAAAGGGCTCTGTCATAGATCTTACTGAGGAAGATGATGACGTTTTAGGTCAGTAATTATAATTATTAAAATATGTTTCACCTTGAGTATTTATCTAATTATGTATTTTGTTATTTTGTGTTTAGTCACAGGAGTAAAGAGCGCCACAGTCACCACAGCCACTGCTATACGCTCACAAACAAGCATCACAAGTAAGTCCTTTGTTAACTTTTTTTAGTTTGTGACGTATTAACGTTATTACTGTTCATCAAAGTAATGTTGTAATAAATATAACAGTCATGGCCTAAATTATGATTTTGGTGATTTCAGGTACAGCCAGATCATCCCCTCAGACAAACCCAACCTCTACCAGTAATCCTCAACTCTCGACTCACAATCGCCCTCTACTGGTAAGTATTGCAAACTGACCATTTAATGTTTACAGAAATAATACTGTTAATAGGAGACCTTTTCTTCAACACCTTAAATGGGTCTGTTAACAGTAGAGTGGGCCATATTCTCTGGGGAGATGTTGTATTACTTGTGATTGTTGTTGTGAAGTTATATATAGTGATAGATTGATTAAAAAATAATAAAAATATAATTGTACATTTAAGAGTTGCCGTTTTCTTAAAATATCCAAACATACTTAAAAATGATAAACAATTGCAGGTCAGGTTCTCAGGTTCTCTAACAACAGATCTATACTTTCTATTGTGTTTTTAGGACTCAAAATCCAGAAATACGACTAGTACTCCTACTCGCAGCACCAGTGTTGCTCTCCCTCCTCTTCCTTCTGCCCCTGTACCGCCACGTTTACCTCCAGAAGCCGAAAAGACCTCAGTCCCTCAACAACCACAGCTAAAGCTAGTGCCAAGTCAGACGGGCATTGTCCTTTCTTGGTGTGTAGCAGAAACGGATTTGACCTGTGCGGCTGTGGACAGCTACCACCTCTATGCTTTCCATCAGGACAACTCAAACAGCAACCCATCTCAGCAGCACTGGAAAAAGATCGGAGAGGTCAAGGCCCTTCCGCTGCCAATGGCCTGCACGCTTACCCAGTTTCAGACTGGCTCGACTTACCACTTCGCTGTTCGAGCTAAAGACATATATGGGCGATTTGGTGCTTTCTGTGAACCACAGTGCACTAATGTTATCAATTCAAGCTCTAGTTGAACCAGTCAGAATGAGAGACGATAATCATTCATTCCGTTGGAGGTTACTTTTTTTGAAACCTCACCTGCATCTGTAAATAATGAATGCGTATTATCTGGACTGAGGACTGACTTGAGAATGAAAATGTCTTATGGTTTTGTCCAATGTATTTCTAGATGACATCTCGTGAGTGTATATAATTTACTCTGCAGGTCCTATATTTATGTTCTGACTCCTGTTCCCTTGATTCAAATGTCAGATTGTTTAACCAGACCATGAGTGACAGAATTTACTCTAGGACACAATTGCACAGAATTGTATTAATGTGTGGTAGATACAGATTTTTGTACGTTTTGTCTGGCAACCAGACTTTGACAAGCATAATAAAGTTTTTATTTAAATCTTGGATTCTTATTATAAGCAGTGGCATTGACTTTTTACACATTTTCTACACAATATCTACACAAGTTAAAATAACTTCAGAATATCCTTCTTGATTTGAATAGTAATTTAATCTTTATTAAAAGACCTGATGTCTTCAAACTATGAGTTTGAGCAGGCGACTATATTTGTTATACTGAATAATAACTTCTCAAATTAAGTAATTCATCCCATGTTAAAGAATTATAACCTGTTTATAATAATGCTGCCTTATATGGCGCCCTCCAGGGGACAGAGTGAGAATTTTTTTTTTAAATTGCGAGGGAACGCAATATTTTAGCGAGGGAAGACAATGCGTTCTGTTGCAAAAATATTGCAAAGTATTGCCTGCTCACTCCTCAGAGCGCTGTGTTCAGGTGTGCTGGGCACACTCTCCCACATCACTCCTCAGAGCGCTGTGTTCAGGTGTACTGGGCACACCCTCCCTGTGGTGCCCCTGCACCTTTCCCTCTGCAGAACAGAGCTGAACGAATGTGGAACTCAAGCTGCTTCCACCCAACATATCAAAAACGTGCTGCTTTTTACACTGGAGCAGAGCAAAATGGATACAGCAAAAACACGCACGTATCTCAAGCCTATAAGGCACATTCTGGATCTCCTCCTGGTGGGTGAAGCCTCACGGTCTTGGGAGCCAGGAGGAAAGAAGCCGTGGTACCACGTAGCTGTGTGTGGCACAGTTGGGAGCACGCCTGGACACTATGTACTAACTATTTTGCTCTAGTTCAACATTAAAGCAGCATGTTTCTGATACGTGGGGTCGGAGCATCTTTGGTTCAGCATACGTTCAGCCCCTGCTCCGAGGACGGCTCTGCGGGGAGTATGTGCACAGAACACCGGAACGCACCACGTCAAGTAGTAGCACAGCAGGCGGTGACCAAGTCGCATTATGTCCGCGTTTGCTTTCTAAACAAGATGTGTCTCATCTAAAACTGAGGCCCTGAGTAGGTACACACTACTCACTACTCATCGAGCATTATAGGCCTCCCTATTAAACTACATCTATTCTATTTTTGCACTCTCTATCAATCAAAATCTCTGTGTTCCATGGAGCTTGTGCGTAAAGCCATAGTTTTATTTTCCAACATGAAGCAATCTATGAAGAGGGGCCAAGTCGAGGAGGAGAAGAGACATAACTTTGTTGACCAACAATCGCTGGACTCTGGATAAAGCTCTGGTCCTTTTCAGTACAGTGGCCTTTTAGGGTCATGTCACAGGCCATTTTGTTGGACTATGCAGGGCAATAATTGCTGGGGGAGAGCCGGGCTTTCTCATTGGAGTAGAAGAAAATTCGCACAAGTTATCAGATCAGATAAGATCAAGTCAGCGTTTGGTGACAGATTACAATTTACTGTTTATATCAGCTTTTTGCAGTCTCGGTTGTACATTTTCTCTTATCCAATCGTCTTATTTCTTGTGTAGCTACGCCTTAGCTAAAGCGATCCGTACCGTGCTGGCCCTTCTGAGAGCAGCCTCGTTTTTATAAGGTCCAAAGGGGACCGCTGGAGGCAATACCTTCCAAAGGGGCCCGGAACGCTTGGGAGGTGGGACGGGCTCGCGGGGGGCGGTGCTAGTCACGCCCCTGCGCAGTCATTGGAGGAACAGCAGCACTGCGGCCTCCTCCAGCAGAGTTGTGTTTCCGTGCTCCGGTAACGGCTCCGGGTCCAGGGCTCTGCTGGGTGACAACTGACGTCACCTCAGTATAACTAATATTAACTTAATACATAAAATCTAAATCAGACCTGTACTGTCCTCGTGAGACGTTAGCACTTCCTTCTTGACAGCGGGCTAAACTCTGATTCAATGACGTGACAGTTGTAGTTTTCAGCTTTAATATTCATCATAAGAATGCAGAGTGAAACTGAAAGAGAAAAATTAAAGGTACAATCAGCGATCTCTTGTAATAATTTCACGTTCCAGTACATGTAATATCGTGAGCTCAGTAACTAATTGTCAATAAAAGGTGGCTTATTTTAACATGAAAACAATAAATGAATTTATCGCAGGCCACTCTTATCATTAGCATATTATATGTGACTGCGTGGCACAAAGAAAATTACCGTTAGCATAAATAACGTGGCTGATTACTATAATAATAACGTCTTTTTTAACTTTACAAGTTCGTTTTTAAATAATTCATAATCCCATGAAATGACCCAAATTAAATGAACAAATGTATACATACAGGCGCTGCTTCTGTAGGAGCTGCATTAAGTTTGATATTTAGATGTTCGAGTCCATTTTATTGCCTCTTTTCTCACGTGCGCTCTCATCTCTCTCGCTTATTTTTCACACTTCCGGTTCCACGGACTGGTGTGGAGTACCAAAATAAAAGCACAGATTTCAAAATAAAAGTCTCTGTATTTACATGAACTGGAAAACGCTTGAAAAGCAGAACACTCCCCGCCTGATCCAGCTAGGTCACTAATTAAACATTTTAACATTTCTAAGCATTACCATTACGCTAATGGCACAAGAAGAACTGTCTCTGAAGTAGGTCTCTTAAAGGTCTTAATGGAACCTTGCTCTGGCACTTTGAGTTGAACCTCTCTGACTCTGCCTCCCAGGGAAGACAGCAGTGATCTTCGCCATTGGCCATTTGTTGCGTGCAGCTTGATTGTCTCTCAGAAATATGTCTCCATCTTTCACGTCTTTTTGTTTCTGTCTATTTCCTCCGACTCTGCTGAGTAGTAGGATACTCCTGACACCAGCGGTGCCAGAACTCGTCGGCGTGTGGCTGCACCTGTCTGTTTGCTGTAGAGATCCTTGTTTGTGAGTTGTCCTAGCATTGATAATTGTAGCCACTTGCCACATCAGAGTGCACAAGACATCATGTGTGAGCTGAATGTTCTCTTTGAGCAGGATGGCCTCCAGGATACTAGGAGAGTCCTATTAGCCTTTTTCATGACCTTCCCATGTGGAATGCATGTGGCATGTGGAACACCCACTCACAGTTCTGTTCGTCCACATATTGCGAAGAACCTCCTTAATGCGTTAATACAGTTTGGAAGTATCCAAGGAGGCAATGATCTCGATGTGCATGTGAACTCATGCAACAGAAGAGCATTGCCCACCGCTTACTTTCGGCCTCACCGCCTCTTGTGCGCCTGGGGACAACCAGCCAGGGACCAAGCACATCTACTCCAACGTACGTAAAAGGTGGGGACACTTGCAAGTGTTCTGGTGGTAGGTCGGCCATGAGCTGTACCTCAGCTCTGCGCTGTAACTGACAACATATCACACACTTGTGCAGAAGTGAGGAGATGAGTCATTTTCCGCCTATGATCCAATAGGCCACTGCTCTGAGGGCTCCTTCAGTAAAGTGGCAGCCTTTGTACTTTACTTGCTCATGATAATGTCTCATTAAAAGCAAGGAGATGTGACTGTTCTTGAGAAGAATGATGGGGTTTGTTTCAGTGACGTTTAGTCCTGCATGTTTAAGTCTGCCTCCAACACAAATCGAGTCATTCTTCAAAATTGGGTTCAGCTTTTGGAGTGCACTGCTTTTGGGTACAGACTGTGTGCGTGTCAGAGCTGCAATGTCACCGGAGAAAAACTCTTCTTGAGCCACTTAATAATCAATCTAGCCTGGGCCAACTCATCAGGAGTAAGTGGGAGCTTGCAGTGGTGCCATCCATTGCACCCGGAATGAATTGTTTGCTTGTCCATTGTCTTGAACAGTCCGGAAATACGCCACGGCCCCAATGGCTTTGACGGACGCGTCTGAAAACACACATAGCTCAGTGTGTTTGGCTTTGGACAGTAAGGTTTTGGTATAAGTTCTTGGAATGTGCAGCTTGCTCAAATCGGGCATGCTTCCCACTCTTTGAGTTTTTCTTTGGGGAGTGGAGCATCCTGGTCATTATTGTCTGTACAGAACTCTCTCAGTAGACTTTTTCCTTCGATGGTCAATGGTGCAAACATGCCTAAGTGACAGAAGACACTGTTCACAGTAGACAGAACACCTCTGTGCTTGAAATCCTTTTTTGTCTTTGGAGACTGAATATGAAGGTGTCTGTGGTAGCTATTCATAGCAGGCCCAAGCTGGGTTGCACTGGTGTAGCTTCTCCACTGAGGTTGAGATCTTTGAGGACAGCTCGGTCTTCTGGTGCAAATGCTTGGAGGACGGCGGCAAACCTGTTTGAAGCAAACTTGTGTAGCCTTAAGTTAGACTCACTGAGAGACGCTGTTTTTTTTACAAGAAACTAATGGCTTCTTTGTATGTTGGCACACTGATGAGGCCGTAATGTAACATAAATGTAAAAGTGGCATTCGGCTCTTCTGAGTCTGTATATGGCCACAGACGTGGATGAGCTGTTCCTGAGCACATGAACCCACATTCTGTAGCCAAAGCTGTCTTTGGACATGTCGTTGTGTCTGTGCCACAAGAATCTCGGCTAGTTCCTGTGGTCTCTGCAGACGAGGAAGCAGTAGAACATCTGCTGAATATTGGCAAGCACAGCAACCTGTTCCTTCCCGAAAACAGATCGAGACTCCTATGAGTGAATTATTGAGGTTGGACCCTTTAAGCAGTGTGTTGTTGAGAGATGTTTCAGAAGACTTTGTGCTGGAGTCGAAGATCATTCGTATGTTGTGTGGCTTTGGCGGGTGAATGGATAAAAAAGTCCATTGTGGTCTTCTTTGAACTTTGAGCCAACTGAAAGCCACTTATCTTGGAGACCATAAGGAAGTTTTTTCAATTATAGGCCCGTTGCCTCTGGCAGTGTCCAAGTGTGCAAGTTCTGTCAAGTACCCCTCTTCTTTAGCTCCTTGTATCTCCATGAGCAAGTCACCCAAGTCCCCCCCCCCCCATTCCTTGTCTACACAGACAACAACTCTCTCACATATGTGCTCAAAACTGTCAAGCTAAATGCAACCACCCACCGCTGGGTCGCCAAATCTGCAGACCTCTGGACACTGAGAGATACATGGAGAGCTGCAGACAAGTAGTGGCACAAGATGCGATGCACAGCGTGACTCAGGCTCTGGCTGTCCAGGCAAAAGTACCAACCCCAGGCTGTGTCCGTTCATCATCCCCTCTGCCTTGGTTGATCAGGAGGAAGAACAGGTGATATCTCTATAAAGACTATCCCAAACAGCTCTCAAAGAAGCACAGTGTGAAGATCCTGTCATTGGTCAGCTGCTGAAATATGTCTCTGCAAACCACATAACATTAGTATGCAGCTGTCTAAAGAACAGCCAACAAGCCCACCAGAGCTCCTCTCACAAATATCACCTGAACATACCTGTTTGAGCTTGTGTCAATGGATTTCCTACATCTGGGGAAGTTTAAGGGTTAATATGAATATATCCTGGTCGTTATGGACCATTTCACTCGATTCGCTCAAGCGTAGGCCTGCAGGGACAAGTCCTCAAAAACAGCCACTGAGGGGCTCTGTGGTGATTTCATGTTGAAGTTTGGCTTTTTCGAGAAAAAAAAAATCCACCATTATCAAGGGAGGGAGTTTCAAAACAAACTGTTTGCCAAGCTTGAGGAGTACAGTGGAGTGAAGGGGTCCAGGACAACACCATACCACCCTCAGTGGGGAGGTTTAATAGGACGTTCCTGAGCGTGCTGCGGTGTCTTTCCGAGAGCGCAAAAGAAGACTGGAAAGCTTCCCTTGGAAAGGTGGTGCATGCTACAACTGCACCCACAGTGAAACCACAGGCTATACACCGTACACACCGTACTTCCTCCTCTTTGGCTGCAACCCCAGACTCCCCATCAACGAGATGTTCAGACTCACTGCAAAAGATCAGAGTGAATCCCACAGAGACTATGCAAAGAAGTGGAGACGCCGAATGGATGATGCTTGCAGACTTGCCACTGAAACAGCCAAGAAAGAGAGCAAACGCAGGAAAGGGCTGTATGACAAAACGACATATGGGGCAGAGTTGTATCCCAGATCCCAATTGTTGGTGAGAAACATGAATGAAAAGGGTGGTCCAGGGAAACGGAGTGCCTTTTGGGAAGACCAAGAACACAAAGAAACATGAAGACAGTCCTGTATACAAAATGCAGCCAGAAAGTGGAAAAGAAACAAGGGTCATGCACAGAAACCCCCTGCTTCCTAGTGACTTCCTGCCCGCTGAGACAGTCAACTCACCTCCACAGAACCAAAACAAAAGGAGTGGCAAAAAGGTATGCAAGCAGCAACCACAGGAACAAAGCTCAGACGATGAGGAGGATGTCGCTGTTGGCAGTGAGGAAGCAGAAAGACCCTCAAGTGCTGGAGAGGAAAATGAACCAGAGAGAGCCCAACAGGAGGTGGACATTGAAAGCCATGACAGAGATAATGACATACAAAGTACTGGAGAAGATCATCAATCTTCTAAGCCTGCAGGCAGTGACCAAGAAGACCCTGGTTCATGTGCTGGACAGCAGATAAAATATCCTTTCAGATTAAGAAAACCTAAGTTAATGTTTACTTACCACAGGTTGGGACAGCACAACATGTCATATAAATGAGTGTTTAGTTGTACTGTTGAGTAAATATTCAGGTTCATAAGGTTAAAGCTTTTATACACATAGCCCTTGCTAGATATTTTGGTTACTGCTATAGCCTAACATATTATTATAATATAAACTTATGGCTATGTTAAGAAACCTCACAGACGGTGCAGATACCCATGGCACATAAGGGAAGTTGCAGTGGACAGTTATAGTGCACGATAACGGCTGCGGCGCACATATGGCATCAACAGGAGATATATGTCATAGAGAAGTTATGGTGCGTTCACACCGGGGCGT
>KN476305.1:238-10535 GCA_000787095.1 Periophthalmodon schlosseri
TTGTTAATCTGTTTACTGTTGCAAACAAACCTCTGCTGGGGCTGTCACAGACAGGTTCAAGGCCTGTGACGAGGGCCCTGGGGGAAGTGATGAATCCTTCACTTTGGAAGGTGGTGGTGCTGCTGACTTGTTCTCTCGGGGAGGTGGTGGTGCTGCTGAATCCCTCGCTGGGGGAGATGGTTATGGTGCTGGTGATTTTTGCAAAGTAGATCCAGTTGTGAGTCCATAATAAATTTAGGCATTTTATTAGGCTTTTATTGTTTAGGGATCTGGTGTTGAACAGCGCGGGTCTGACGTGGAGTTGTTGGTCCGTATTGTTGCGATGGTGTCATTTGAGGAAGAATTGAAGATATAATGTTTTGTCAGGAGCCTCCATGTATGTAGCGGCAGCGGCGGAGTAGTCCAGAGAGTGTTTGATATCTCTAAGTATGTCTGAAGTAAGCGGCGTGCAATGGATTACCCGGTGCAGCTGGAGTGATGAGTAGCGAAGAGTCATGGTGGAGAATGTGATGGGCAGCAGATGATGTATGGTGGAACATAAAAGGTAGAGTGGGACCAGATACCGCATGTCTTCAGGAAAGGTGAGATTATCTTAACCTGGTGGAGCTACTTTCTCTGCCTAAGAGGACGAGTTTGTGGTCCCAGCCGACCAAGCGGCATAGCAGTCACTTTCAGATATAAGTGATGACCAATCTGAAAAATGGTGGAGTTGTCCTTTCTGGTCTAAGAATTAAGTTGTGGTTGGTCGGGATCAGCAGAAATATTAAGAGTGTATCAGATTATTGAAATCTTTCTGGAGGAAGAAGCAATAGCCAAAATGCACCAGCGTCCTTTCCACATCCCGGGAAGCTCTTGACTTGAAGATGTTTTTGTAGTGTACCTGGAACTTGTGCCCTGATCTAGATCAGTATAAATTTCTTGCTTCTCTGTCCAATACCTTCAAATTGAAAATGACCTCTGCACAACATAAATTTGATCTGTTATTACATTATCCTGAATAAACCATTATCCTGAATAAACCATATTGTTATATTATATTGCCGCACTCTGGTGTACATTGGCCTTTAGTCGTCTGATCTTTCGTCATGTTTATGGACAGGGGCCGTGGGTGCACCCAGGGGATGCAGGAGGCCTTGTCTTTTTCTGCAGGTCATGTGTGTGCGCAGTGACAGTATTTGGAGAGGCCTGCAGGTGGCAGCAGAGCCGAGACATCAGGACCGGCCTGAGGCTCGAGTCCTTGAGTCCGTAGGTCAGAGCCGACAGACAGCGCGGCATCATCACCAAAAACACGTAAACCACCACAAAAAGCTGCCCGGCCAAAACCGGGTCCGCCAGAGCTGCCACACTGCTGAAGATGGACTGCCCCATGGTGGACATCAGGTTCAGACTCAACTGAAACATGTGCAAGAGCAGCATGTTCCGAGCTTTGTCTGCAGACACCTTATCTGTAGAGGCAGAGAGCGCCACCACCATCACAGCAATGAAGGATAACATGATTACTAAACCTGAAAACAGAAATAGTGCAATGGTGGATGTCGTCTGGTAGACTTTAGATCGAGGTCCGAGCACTAAGGCTGTGGAGATGCAGTAAATGTTCATCTGAAGGCTGGGGAGCAGGTGGAAGGGGAATTCAACAAGGAGCAGCACCCGAATGAAAATGTCCACACAGCCCAGCCCCCACACACTGAGGATGGCAAAGGCCGTGTTCCTCATGGTGACTACGGTGGGGTGATGAAATGGGAAACAAATAGCGATGTAGCGCTCGATGGACATGACTGACAGTGTGAGAGGAGTGATCTTGATGCTCAGGTAGGAGATCATGACGTAGAATCCACACAGAGGGTATGACAGGAGCATGTAGAAAGCACTATTTAAGTACATAAACTGCCCCATGAAGAGCACGAAGGAGTCCGCTACCACCAGGTGAGCACGATGGAGTCTCCCACCACCAGGTTTAGCAGGAGCATGTACCGCGACGTCTCCCTGAACACAGGCCGGCTGCACAGGGTGTGAATGATGATGCCGTTTATGACCAGAAACATGAGGCTAGCCAAGCTGGTCACTGTGACAAATGCAAACTTAAAGCTGATGAACGTTGTCCACTGCTTTTTTGTGAGGTTCTGAAAGTAATTCTGCCACTCCATTGCACAAAGACCTCAGCTGGAAAAGAAAAGGCAATTAATTAAACTTACAGAAGAATTCTACATTTTAATATAAAAGAAGATGCAATGAACAACAATCCAGGTTCTCCCTAGAGCCTGAATGTGAGTGAGAAATAGACATACACCAATATATTGGTTGGCCAATATATTGGCCAATGGATCGGCGTTAAATCTACCAAATCTACCAAAAGCCCAACGATCTGACTAAAGAATACACATAAAGCAAAGAGGACACTGCATAAAATGTGACTGCACTGCTCTCATATCCACTTAGTAGTAAAACAGAGTTGTGGATGAATGTGTTGTCATTTCCAATCTTCTTTTGGGGAAAATAATCTAAATCAGCCTTGCATATTGGCCCAAGAATATGAGCATCAGTTTCTCTGGATTATAAACAATTTGTATCGGCATCAGCCATGAAAAAAACATCAATCTCTTGTGAGAAACAAATGTCCTGTATATAATCCACTGATTAAAGTGCACTCATGTTTATCACAAGAACAAGTCGTCTTTAAGAAAAAAAAAATCTTTATTTTCTGCTTTTTGCTGTTGTTCTATCATTGCACTGTGGTGCCATATTTTCTGAGTGAAAAAACCTCTTCAAAAAGGCGCAACATCAAGTGACCTCAGCCCTACACAAATAAGCACAAAAAAGGAGCAACATGTAGAACGTCATGTGTCGCTGTTGATGACATGCTAGAGAGATTTTTAAAAAAGCATTATTTTAAATACACAGAGCTCAGACAAAGTCGTGTTGTGGACAGGGCACATGTGAAACAATTGTTTGTTGACAGTTTTTGCCCTAACCTTGTGTCTCTGTTGCACCAAACCCCGACACCTCCTGCTCTCACACAGGCAGCAAAAATTTTGAGCATAAGAAAAATACATCTGAAAAATGTCTGAGTGTTTAAGGAAGGTAATATACACTGGCTTCAAGCATTTTCTGTTCAAGCACAACTATCTGTCAATGGGGTGAAAGTTACTTCTGTTTATATTCATTTTCTTACTACTTTCTTAATACATAATAGTCCAAATAAGTAAACGTGTGTTCACTTGTATGCATAATCAAATCAAGATTATTTTTATTTCAACATTTTTTAGTTTAGATTTAATCTCCAACTTAAACAGCACTGAAGTACAATGAACCGAACTATTTCCCCACAGAGAAGCACTGGATACAGAAAGCTGCTCTGAAATGATGCTAAAAGTCATTAAAAACAGTGATATTTGTAATGAAAGCTCTAAAGCCTCAGCCTCTCACTCGCCCACAGAAGCACACACAGTGTTATAGTACCATGAGTCCTGCAGCAGATCTCAGACTGGAGTCAGTCTAAGGCCGTCTGACCTCCCACAATGCCCTGCTTTAAAACACTTTACCACAAATGACCTCACTGCTCACCGCCATTTTGTGTCTGACGTCAACATAAATTATGCCTTCAGGGACCTGCGGCCCTCAGAGTTTCACCTTTGTTTTGGAGCAGCTCTTGGACTTTGGGACTTCAAACTTTCATTGGTCTGCATCTCTATCCAGATTCACTGAACTTATCAATGTAATAATAATAATACATAATTTTATACATAAACTTAAAGACACTTTACAAAGAGCACAGAAAGAAACTAAAATAAAAAAAATAAGAACGTGGGCTGTATCAATGGATGTTGAGGGCAGTGGTAAAAAGGTGGGTCTTCAGTCTTTTGAAAGTCAGTGAGTCAGAGTTTCTGATATGGAAGGACAGAGAGTTCTGTCACTAGTGTGCCGTGAGATATTGTCTGGTGTGCCGCGGCATATTATCCAAATTCACCTAAAAAATATTTTTTGAAAACGAATTAATTATTATCCACAAATTATGTGCCGTTGTCGAGTGTCTGTGCTATCTAGTGAGAGTAGAGTAACTATGTAATACTCTTCCATATCAGTAGGTGGTGGCTGTGAGGCCCTCGTAGCCAAGACTTTACCAACAGACCTAGTTCCTGTGTTGGATGATGTTGTGCGCATGGTAAACTTTGTAAAGTCACGACCCTTGAAAAGTCGCATATTTGCATCTTTGTGTGAGGAAATGGGAGCGGAGCATAAAGCCTGTTACATAAAGCCTTGCTGTTTCAGCAAGGCTTTATATTCTTTAAGTTCTTGGCCCGTGTGTATGAGCTGCGGGAGGAACTTAAAGTGTTTCTGACAGATGAGAGGTCCGATTACACAAAGCTGCTTGCAAGTGATGACTGGTGTGCAAGGCTGGCATATCTGGCAGATATTTTCCATCATTTGAATGAACTGAACACACGAATGCAAGGCCGAAATGAAAACCTGCTTACAAGTACAGATAAGATAAATGGATTCCGTTCAAAGTTGCAAATCTGGGAACAACATGTGGAAAGTGGCAATCTTGAAATGTTTACTCACCACTAACACTGCTCCATTGTTTGAAATAATAGTTAAACATTTAAAAAGCTAAGCTTTGCTGATCTACCTTTGGACAGTTTTTGGTTGGCTACTGCCAAGGAGTTCCCCATTCTCATGTCCTCCCCCTTCACCCTCTACACCACTGTAGGCACAGCACTGAACCATGTCCTAAAATTCTCAGACAACACAGCTTTCATCAGATGCATTAGACAGGAGACGAGGGCCTTTGTGAGAAACTTTGGATGCATCTCTCACCAGGTGGATAACAGACTACTTGTCTGGACGACCACAGTTTGTCAGGCTGGGAAAGTGTGTGTCTGGTACAGTACTGAGTAGAACAGGAGCGCTGCAAGGTACAGTTCTGGCACAATTTCTCTACACTGAACCCTGCCAACTTTAAGTACAACTCTGAGTCCTGTCACATTCAAAAGTACTAGGATGAGTGCCCTCTGTTATAGGGCTGTGTGTTGGGGCAGCTGCCTGGCCGATAAGAACAGGAGGCTGCAGAGGCTGGTAAAGAAAGCCGGCTCTGTGACTGGGAGAGCGTTGGACTCTCGGTTGTGGAGTAGAGGTTATTATGGACACCTGTCCCCATCCCCTCCACTGTGTCCTGGCCATACAGACGAGCAGCAATGGAAGGCAGCTCCTCTCACTCCTCTGTAGGACTGAAGGATTTAAAAAATCCTTTATCTCTACAACCATCAGACTGTATAACCTGTCCTAACCCCTGTCGTCACTTCTGACGCTGAGATACCCAACTTTTTTCTCAGAATCAAGTAAAATAAGTCTTTCTCTATGTCTATATTTTAAAAGCAGAACTTTCTGACAAAAATCAGACATGTACACGCTCTCTTCATCTCCTCAGAAAATATTTTATTTATTGCAAACTTGGTGAGGTGAGGTTAGCTACCTGGAGCTACCTTCTCTGCCTAAGAGGACAGGTTTGTGGTCCCAGCCGACCAAGCGGCATAGCAGTCACTTTCAGATATAAGTGACGACCAATCTGAAAATGATGGAATTGTCCTTTCTGGTCTAAGAATTAAGTTGTGGTTGGTCGGGTCAGCAGAATTATTAAGAGTGTATCAGATTATATAATTTTTTCTGGAGAAAGAAGCAATAGCCAAAATGTGCCAGCGTCCTTTCCACAGCTGGGGAAGCTCTTGACTTGAAGATGTTTTTGTGGCATACGTGGAACTTGTGCCCTGATCTAGATCAGTATAAATTTCTTGGGTCTCTGTCCAATACCTTCAGATTGAAAATGACCTCTGCACGACATAAATTTGATCTGTTATTACATTATCCTGAATAAACCATATTATTGTTATATGTCGCCACGCTCTGGTGTACGTTGGCCTTTAGTCGTCTGATCTTTCGTTATGTTTATGGACAGGGGCCATGGGTGCACCCAGGGGATGCAGGAGGCCTTGTCTTTTTCTGCAGGTCATGTGTGTGCGCAGTGACAGTATTTGGAGAGGCCTGCAGGTGGCAGCAGAGCCGAGACATCAGGACCGGCCTGAGGCTCGAGTCCTTGAGTCCGTAGGTCAGAGCCGACACACAGCGCGGCATCATCACCAAAAACACATAAACCACCACATACAGCTGCCCAGCCAAGATTGGGTCCGCCAGAGCAGCAACACATCTGAATATGGGCTGCCCCATGGTGGACATCAGGTTCAAACTCAACTGAAACATGTGCAAGAGCAGCATGTTCCGAGCTTTGTCTGCAGACACCTTATCTGTAGAGGCAGAGAGCGCCACCACCATCACAGCAATGAATGACAATGTAATGGCCAATGCAGAAAGGAGGAAGAGCACCATGGTGGACGCCGTCTCATAGACCTTGGATCGTGGTCCACGCAACAAGGCTGTGGAAGTGCAGTAGATGTTCATCTGAAGGCTGGGGAGCAGGTGGAAGGGGAATTCAAGAACGAACAGGACACGAATGAAAATGTCCACACAGCCCAGCCCCCACACACTGAGGATGGCAAAGGCCGTGTTCCTCATGGTGACTATGGTGGGATGATGAAACGGGAAACAAACAGCAATATAGCGCTCGATGGACATGACTGACAGTGTGAGAGGGGCGACCTGCGAGCTCAGGTAGGAGATCATGATGTAGAATCCACACAGAGGGTAGGACAGGAGCAGGTAAAATGCACTCTTTAAGTACATGAACTGCCCCATGAAGAGCACGATGGAGTCCGCTACCACCAGGTTCAGGAGGAGCATGTACCGCGACGTCTCCCTGAACACAGGTCGGCTGCACAGGGTGTGGATGATGATGCCGTTTATGACCAGGAACATGAGGCTAGTCAAGCTGGTCACTGTGACAAATGCAAATTTAAAACTGATCAATGTTGTCCAGCGCTTCTCCGTCAGGTTCTGATAGTTCTGCCACTCCATCGCACATAGCCCTCAGGAATGAGCTGGACGAGAGAAGGCAGTTAATTAAACTTACAGAAGCATTCCACATTTTAATATAAAAAAATGCAATGAACAGTCCAGGTTCTTCGTAGAGCCTGAATGTGAGTGAGAAATAGACAAACACCAATATGTTGGTTGGCCAATTTATCGGCCAATGGATTGACGTAAAATCTCCACCAGAGTCCCAACCATCTGACTAAAGAATGCACATAAAGCTTTATGCTTTGCCCTCTTTGCACTATAATGCAAAGAAGGCACTGCACAAAATGTGACTACACTGCTCTTATCCAACATGTAGTAAAAGATTTGTGGATGATTGTGTAGTCATTTTAAATCATGTAATTTGGGGAAAATAATCAAAATCAGTCTTGCATATTGGCCCAAGAATATCAGCAGAACTTATCGGCCATTGGTTTCTCTGGATTTGAAAGAATTTGTATAGGTGTTGGCAATGAAAAAAAACATATCCATCAATCTCTTGTAAAAAACATATGTTCTGTATATAATCCAGTTATTAAAGTGCACTCATGTTTATCACAAGAACAAGTCATTTGGTAAGGAAAAAAAATCTTTATTTTCTACTTTTTGCTGTTGTTCTGTCATTGCACTGTGGTGCCATATTTTCTAAGTGAAAAAAGTGACCTAGCTCTTTAAAAAGTACCAAAACAAATAAGCCCAAAAAAGGAGCAACTAGTAGAACGTCATGTGTCGCTGTTGATGACATGCTAGAGAGATGAAAAAAACATTATTTTAAATACACAGAGCTCAGGCAAAGTCATGTTGTGGACAGGGCACATGTGAAACAGCTGTTTGCTGAGTGTTTTTGCCCTAAGCTTGTGTCTCTGTTGCAAGGTTAAACCCAACACCTCCTGGAGTCACGCAGGCAGCAGCACCGAGGGAGAGAGGAGTGTGCCGTCTCCTGCAAACTTAAGAGTTGTTCACATTCTGCAGTGCTCCCAAAACATCTCTGATCACTAGTTACATTAGTCACATATTTCATTCATGCATCAGGAGGAATTCTGTGAATAGGGGTTTGAGAGGTCAAAATAATTATCGCATTTTTTCTCGCAAATTTTGAGTGTGAGAAAAATACATCTGAAAAATGTCTGAATGTTAAAAAAAACATTCTTTAGGACAGAACAGTAATATAATTACTTAATTAGCATTAAATATATTTGTAGTGAATGTCCAGTGGTGTTTATTACGTTCAAATATATAAAATGGTAAGAATTACACAGATAATTCCATAATACGTGTGAAAAGGCGTATTTACTCTTGTTGAACTCACATGTATAAAACAGGACAAAACAAAGCTGAAATTATATTATCTGTTGATGGGCTTCTGTTAATATTCATTTTCTTACTACTTTCTTCATACATAATCAGATCAAGATTATTTTTATTTCAACATTTTTTACTTTAGATTTAGGCTCCAACTTAAACAGCACTGAAGTACAATGAACCAAACCATGTCCCCATAGAAAAGCACTGGATACAGAAAGCTGCTCTGAAATGATGCTAAAAGTCATTAAAAACAGTGATATTTGTAATGAAAGTTCTAAAGCCTCAGCCTCTCACTCTCTCACAGAAGCACACACAGTGTTATAGTACCATGAGTCCTGCAGCAGATCTCAGACTGGAGTCAGTCTAAGGCTGTCTGACCTCCCAAAATGCACTGCTTTAAAACACTTTGCCACAAATGACCTCACTGCTCACCGCCATTTTGTGTCTGATGTCAATAACAACATGAGTGTAAATGATGCCTTCAGGGACCTGTGACCCTCAGAGTTTCACCTTTGTTTTGGAGTAACATTTTGGGACTTTGGGACTTCAAACTTTCATTGTTGTTCTGAGTCTTTGTCCAGATTCACTGAACACATCAATGTAATGAAGACGTTTTGCCGGCTTGGATGAGCAGCAAAACGTTACAAAATAGCTACATATTATACCCAAAAGACAGAGCTGTTTTCCCTTGCAAAGAACCACCTCTATCTCCTGTTGAGCACCTGTTTTTGAAAATCTTGTAGATATGGATCCACACAGCACTTCTTATTCCTTTTATTCTATTTTCTAGTTATCTCATTTTAATGCATGCCCTTATTTTATCATAGTTTTTATTATTATCCAAAGCAAGTTCCTAGTTTGTGAATGTAGTTCACTGACAGTGGCAATAAAACTGATTCTGATCGTGAGAGCTAGGGACTAATTAGATTTTAATGCATACTTAATTCTTCACAATTTGAAAGTCAGGTCCCCCAGCTTTAAGAATCTGCACGTTATGTGCACAGACTTTGCATGTGCTACATAAGCTTTTAACTATTTATTGACTGTATATGCCAGTGAATGGCAGCAATACCCCCACCCGAGCATTCAGGGCCAGGTTGGTCCATGTATGAAAATCTAGAGGGGGTGGCTTGATTAAGAGAGAAATAATGAGTGATTTTTGCAGAGTAGAGCCAGTTGTGAGTCCATAATAAATGTATTGAGTTGAAGGTTGAAGGCATGACATGACATGTGCTCTGATGATGGGAGTTGTGATGACGAAACACGGAAGTGTAGTTGTTGTTGGTCCGTATTGTTTGCTGTCATTTGAGGTAGAATAGAAGATAACGTTTTGTCAGGAACCTGTATGTATGTAGCGGCAGCAGCATAGCAGTCCAGAGTGTTTGATATTTATGATTATGTCTGAGGTAAGTGGCGTGCAGTGGATTAGCCAATGACGTATGGTGGAACATAAAAGACAGAGTGGGACCAGATACCGCATGTCTTCAGGAGGGGTAAGGTTAGCTTAAACCCGTCCTCTCTGCTCAAGAGGACGGGTTTGTGGTCTCAGCCGACCGAGCGGCATAGCAGTCACTTCCAGATATAAGCCGTGCCCGATCTGAAAATGGTGGCGTTGTCCTTTCTGGTCTAAGAATTAAGTTGTGGTTGGTCGGGATCAGCAGAAATATTAAGAGTGTATCAGATTATTGAAATTTTTACGGAGGAAGAAGCAATAGCCAAAATGTGCCAGGGTCCTCTCCACATCCGAGGAAGCTCTTGACTTGAAGACATTTTTTTAGCATACCTGAAACTTGTGCCCTGATCTAGATCAGGATAAATTTCTTGCTTCTCTGGCCAGTACCTTCAGATTGAAAATGACCTCTGCACAACACAAATTTGATCTGTTCATCATCCAGAATAAAGCATATTATTATATTATGTCGCCGCGCTCTGGTGTACATTGGCCTTTAGTCGTCTGATCTTTTGTCATGTTTATGGACAGGAGGCGTGGGTGCACCGAGGGGCACAGGAGGCCTTGTCCTTTCTTGCA
>KN476306.1:5574-17148 GCA_000787095.1 Periophthalmodon schlosseri
CCGCCCTGGCCCCCCCCCACCTGCCCCGGGACGCCTCTCCTCCGGTGGGGCTGCCCTCTCACCTGCAGCACCCCCGCGGCCCCGAGCCCTCGCCCAGCCAGACCCCCCTCAGCATCAGCAGCGAGTCGGACACGGAGCACGGCACGGCACGCCTCAAGAAGCCGCGTCGCAGTCGAACCATCTTCACGGAACTGCAGCTCATGGGACTGGAGAAGAAGTTTCAGAAGCAGAAGTATCTCTCCACACCTGACAGGTTAGTTAATATAGTGACACGACTATGATGTGTTTGGAAACGACTTTAGCATTTTAACATAATAGAATTGCTTTGGTAATAGTAACATTGTTCAAAGGAAAACAAAAAACAAAACAAAAACAAAACATTTATTCATTTTTTGTATTTATTGCAAAAATATAAAAAAACCCCAAAAAATTAAAAGTAGAAGAAAAGAATGTAATTTTATAAGAATGCACGTTACAAAAACTCAGGTTGTAGTAGTGGTTAGTCAAATGTAATGCGTTATTTCCCCAGTGTCTCTAAGGATGGAATAAATAATAAGCATATTTGCAAATAAATAAATAAAAATAAATACATAAAACATAGCAACATAACATATTACTTATAATGTTTTTTTTTTTGTTTGTTTTGCTGTTTACAACTTCAATAAAGTACTTTTCAATGTACTTGAAATACCTTATCCGTGATGTACATAATCATTGCACGACATCTATACTTGTGGTCTTCAGATCAATTTATTCAGGAAGTCACAACAAACATGAAATTAAAAAAACCCACACTGAGCTGAACCTGAACACCACATAAAAGCCAATGATTAAGCTCGGTTTATCGCTTTTACTCAAACCCTCCTAAATGATTTTGCAAGTACATTTCATAAAAGAAAGCAAAACACTGACGCATCAAAAGTGTCTCATTTTACACTTATTAAATTTCAACCCGATCTGCGAGTGCGCTTTGACTCATACAGTATAAGTGTCACTCAGAGCTGACATTTTGATAACCTGCTAAAACATACCTGGCAATTAAGTGCATTTTCAAAACACAGCACATTCACACACCTACAAAAGGCAGGCATTCACTAGACCACAAATGCAATTATAAAAAGTGGTTAACCCGGCATCATAATTTTTCATTTATCCTGTGGGGATAGTTGGGAGTAATGTGAATTTGAAAGAGCCAAAAACATTACCTCAGCATTCTAGTTGGGACAAGATTTTAACCGTGAGCCGTTCAAATGTGAAAAAAAATTAAAAAAAAAATCCACACTGCCTCATTCAAGGAAACAGGGAGAGCTGCCAAGTAAAGCAAACACAAATGTTTTACACTGATTTACTGCCAGTCATTTTGCACATGTGCAGGTGTACTATCTATAAAAGTGTGTTTCATTTGCTACAATAAGATGAGGTAATATGTGCGCTAATATCAGTGGCCAAAGTTTCAGGTCAGTTTTGGGTCTAATGCAAGTCCGAGTTAGATTTCCCAGTTTTACTATGATTTTTATTCACCCTAAAGGCTATTTTTCCAATAAGCCATGGTGCCATTCAAGCATAAATGTCATTCAAATGTGATGATTCAAATCTGCTGCAGGAATTCCAAATACTCCGTGACCCATAAAAATAAACTGACACATATATTTTTGTGTTCATTGTGAACTTATTTTTGCTTTTACTCCGTGAAGAAATCTGTATACAAAATACAAGTTTGAACATTTCATATAACTTCATTTTTCACAACAACAATACAAGACGAGCATCTGCAAGCTTTTCTATTATGGGATGCAATAAAACTTTTCAACATGCTCAAAATAGTCCAGATGTCTTTTCCGAATCCATTTCCATGCCATCCGTGAAGGAAAACTCCCACGATACATTATTAATATGTCCCGTCCTGGCTCGCCCTCATGCAGATCCTGGAAGGTCTCCCTGCCTCATAGACCAAACACTGCGATCCAACCAACCACCCATCCAGCACCCCGACCCTGTAGAAAATTAATTAAACACCCATCTGGCAGAGAAACATCAGTGTGAAAATCCCCTTACATCAAAGACATGGCATGCTCCACTCCATTTTGTGGTGATCCAAAGATAACTCCAGTTTTATTCGCTTTGTCTTGGCATAGGACCACAGCGGTGTTGATGGCTGAAACCATGGCATCAGTAAATATCACAGACTATTTTTATCATGGTGTAAAAACGATTGAGTTCTCTGTTTAATTATAATAATTGCTGTCAAACTAATCCACAGTGATTATCATTATTATGTCTTGGAAAATAACTTAAATAACTGCTTATTTTGAGAAGCCTCAAATCTGTAGCTAATAGTTTACCCAAGTTAATTACACTTTTATAAATCAATATGTTTAGGTATTTTCGATTTCAATTTTGACTTTTTATTGCCAAATTGTCCCCTTAGAGTTATAGGGTTCTATCTCACATTTTTGTTAATTCAATCTTAATCCTTCCATATGCTCAAGATTTGGTATGGTTTGGTGCATTTTTAGATTTATATGAACAAAAACCCATGTTCCCATTCCTCTGTGGTAGCTTTAAATCTATCAGGACTACCCAGAACGCTATGGGACAAAGTTATTAGCCTTATTATATTTAAACTGTAATCTGTAAAATGCTAATTATCTTTCATTTATTGTCTAGAGAGATTCTAAAAAGTAAAGGTCGACATGTTTTTTTGGTCATCGCAAACGATGCCGTCACAAAGATTAGTAGCCACCAAAGAAAGTAGAGGATTTAAGAATGACCAAACGAATCGGCAGGGTTACTCCTCGTTTTTCGTTTCATGTTGTCTTCCTCCATGCAGCTCATAAAAGGAGCGCTCTTAATAACATTTATCTTAGAAGTCTAGAGAAGAGGAAGTCTCTTTTGTAACCAATCAGATAAACCCTCCCTCTCAAATCAGATTGTGTTATTCCTTGTGTCTTTCACTGCGGTGTTGCATTACTGACTGGCCCACAGACCTTTTAGTCATGGATCAACACATGTGCTGGATGCATTTTAGCCCTTTTTCAACACCAATCATTTATACACACGAGGGACGATTGTATTACTAAACCTTGTGCACCAGTCACCCTACCACTTCCTATAGGTGCAGGTGTGCAGTGTCAGAACGGCCCGGCGGCTTTGATGTGGAAGACAAAACTTGAGTGCTTTCTTATCCCACTGTTTGAAATGTCCACTTAGCCACATATAAAAGGAAACAGTACATGAAGTATTAGAAGTAGCAGGTGCTTAAAAGTTATGTGTTTTGTTTTGCAGGTTAGACCTCGCTCAGTCGCTCGGGCTCACTCAACTCCAAGTGAAGACGTGGTACCAGAACAGACGTATGAAGTGGAAGAAAATGGTAAATCGTTTTAAAATGATCGTTGAACACATACTTTGATATTAGACAGGTGGTCATATAAGCGGCGGTGGATGAAGTACTCAATTTTGTAACTTCAGTAAAAGTACAGAGGCACAAAGTGACTCAAGTAAAAGTAAAGTAAAAGCAAGTATCACAAAAAAGTACTACTTAAGTAAAAGTATTAAAGTACCTGTTTAAAATGTACTTTTAGAGTAAAAAGTTAAAGTATTTCACACAGATTTGAATAAAGTGTTAAATGTAGCTATATAGTTAAAAAAAATATATATATACAGATTTTGGTCAACAGTTGCAAGACAAATACATTTCTTAGCTTTTCTTATGAATTTTGTGTATTTGTGTTTGCTGAAACTCCACAAACATGGTAAAAATAACCCCTCAAATCATATGAAAAGTACTTTTTACTTTTCAGTCCAGTTAAAAAAATGTAGTGGAATAGAAAGTACAGGTACCGTCTCTCAAATGTAGTGAAGTAAAAGTAAAAAGTACCCACTGTAAAATTTACTTAAGTAAAGTACAGATACCTAAAGTAGTTGTACCTAGTTACCTTCCACTACGCATATAAGGCTGGCTGCTGTTATTTCCCCTGTATTTGCACTTAAATGATACTTGGTACCTGAATCATACTGTTTCTTTATACTATATTAATCATTGTGTTGGACAAAAACACTAAAACTAAAATGTGTGATCTTCATAAATTCTATAACAAAATCTTGTTTGTAATGGGACATACTTTCTATAATCCTGTCCCTGTCTTGTCTGTCAAAAAGTAGTAGTAGTACTTTTTGACAACAATATTTTTGGTTTCATCGCATAGACTTCTTTCTCGATACCATCAAGACACCAAGCCCTAGTCATAATGCATAGTCATATTTTTACATCTAATTGTCAAATTCATAATGTTTGAACTTTAAACCACCATCAAATACAGCATTAAAATAGGATTTGCAATTATATATTTGGTTTACCATAAAAAATCAATGTAAAGGAAGCTATAAACTGAAAGTATTAATTGTGTTCAGGGCTAATAGTGTGGAGGTGAGTGTGAGCGGTGATGACAGCAGTAAGAGCAAACACTTTAGAGGAAGGGTCAACAGAAGTGAGAGAACAAAAAACCCACCCAAATCATTATGGACAAACGAGCACAGAGGGGAGCAGCCAGTGGCCATTTGTCTTCTTTAATGACCATAATAGCTCGCAATGCCTTTAACTACTGCCATTTATTACCACTACTGCCCTGGCCAACCTGTCTCTGTATTATTGTAGGTCCTTAAAGGAGGTCACGAGGCCCCCACCAAACCAAAAGGGAGACCAAAGAAAAACTCCATCCCCACGACAGAGGAGATTGAAGCTGAGGAGCGCAGACTACAGCTGGAGGAGGAGGAAAGGAGGCGGAGGGCGGCCGGTGAAACGGCGCTAGCTCCTGAACACGAAGAGGAACACGAGGTGTTTTTGGAGGACGTGAGGGAAACCGGAACTCATAATGCAACCGTGATGGCGGAGGAAACCGAGAAGATGCAGCTTGTAATGCCGTCAGAATCCCAAAATAAAAGTTAAATGTTACCATTGATATGCCAAAGACTGACGCCAGCCAGAACAAAGAGTGCCTCAGGGTCACTGTAAAATGCCTGTGTTGTTATAGCCATATGCTTTAAATAGGGGTTGTGACTCGAACCAAAATTCAACATGTAGCCTTGGTATTAAGTGGTAATATATGAGCTGTAATGATGCTCGTTGCACTGGTAAAAATCAGGAATTTTCAAAACACGTCTATCATAATCTGCCTCAAGTTTCCTATGTGCCAAAATATCAATGTTTGCCTTAAATGTCGTATAAATATGTAATAACAGACCTTCACTGCCAAAACTATTTGTTGCTACGCAGTGCCTTCCTTGTTCTCAAATGAAATTTCACTTTCAGTTTGAAGTGAATTTTACAGTGCAGTTATTATTTGTTTATAAGAAATTTCTATCAAGTAAATTTGCAAAATTGTATTCTATGAATGTAAAGCCATAGACTGTAAAGTTGTGTAGAAAGGTGTGAAATATGAATATGTCTTTCAAAATACAAGAGTTTTCCGTGTTTTTGCCGTTTCCGTTTTATTTTATTTTACAGAGCCGTGAACTCTTCCATTTTGTGAGTTCTTATTCCTGAACAACACAAACTCCTGTATACATTTAGAGTTGTGAGCCTTGCATGAGCCCTCTCAGTATGTTGTATTATCACAACACTGTTTTTACTTGTTTGCCTCTGACTTCTCCATCCACAGTTTCTTTTTTTAAAGAATTATAAATATGTATATGTATTTTTATTTTTCATATAATATTGCAGTATTTTTCAGATGTAAATAGTGCCTTGTTGGGAAAGCTTGTTTGACGTTTTTATGTGTATAAAGTTATTTTTACTCCAAGTGTGTGTTTATGTATTTAAATGCACTTAATAAAAATATATCACTTTGAGATATTTTTTTATGATCTACTAATTATTTCAAATATTCAGGGCTAATTTGTGCTTGTCCCATAGATGAGGGGGGGAGACATGTCAGGAAGGGCATCTGGTATAAAGCCTTGCCAAATGTCACCATAACAGGGAAAGTTACTGGTATACAGCATATGCCTGAATATTATTCTGTTTAATACAGACAAATTAAAAAGTATTTTTCTATGGCACACAAAAACATGCTAAGTTGTCAGTCACACCTAAACATCAGTGTATAAATCAAACCGTTACAGTAGCTATGACATGTTGATGTGTGGGCAGAGCCATTACAGAGACGCATTTGGAGAAATATTAGACTTAGTCAAAGTTCACCATAAATCAAATTCAACAGAACAAAGCATTTAAGCACTTTGCGTTGTGACATTTATCATCTTTATCTGCACAGCAAACACACTGGCCTGTGGTGCACCCAAGGGCTCCTCGTGACCCTGATCCAGTGCAAAGGAGTCTAAGGAATATTTTTAGTGGCTGATGGCGGACACGGATGGTTTCTTAAGCAAACAGTGGTGGTTTGCACGAAGTGATTGTGTGCAGTGCTCAAACGCCTTGTACAAACATGCCTCTTCATATGTGTGTGCACTGGCCTGACATCTCTGTGGAAGATGATAAAACACACTGGTTTCAGTGCAATAAATCACGTTTACGCTGCAGCTGATTGACAGCCAATCACTGCTGTTATGTCCAGTCAATAACACTTAACAGAGACATTATGAGCAATCACCAACAAAATGTAAGTAAGATGTATAAAATGAAAAAAATAAAAGTAAATAAACAGTACCATAATCCTAAAGACCTGAAAGGCTGAAAACACACAGTCAAATGACTGAATTAAGCCACACTATAGTTAACACTTACATTTAGAATTTAATTTCCACATGAAATGACTGTTAGATTCAAACATGCAGGGATTTGAACAGCATGTATTTATCAAATAATCCGTCTTTATTAGCAAGAGCTAACTGCTTTTCTCAGTGAGTCAGCTCAACACCTGCATAAATTTATGGCCATGAAACCCTACTGACTGTTTATAATTCTGGACTTTAATTACAAGCGATGGGTGCAAACTTGTTTTACCTAATGCTGTGGTGAAAACAGACTCAGTGACTTAATGCAAGTCCCCACAGGAGGCTTTAGCTTCCTTTAGGCTAATTGTTGTGTGGCAAGCTAAGGAAGACTTCTCTGATCTGCCCTCAGGCAAGACAGTGGTGGCCTAATTGAAGAACCTGTTATTTTCTCACAGGCCCAAGTTCAGCAGCAGGTCACAAAGGAGTGGAGAGGAGTGAGTGCTGTACGGGCGACCACACCCCCATCCATCGCACACCTTCACCTGTCGGCTTAACGTATGCACAGGTAATTAGCGGGGGCCCGGGTGGGGGGAGAGGGGGCCAAGTCGGAGGAAGTTATCTCTAAATGTTGAGTGCAACCACAATCCAGAGCTTAGTTAAGTCAATAAAGGTGGATGCTTTCTGCAACATACACAATGCCAGGTATTGTCCTCCCAAAGAGCCGATAGAAGCACTCATTGTGGTAACACTAGGGCTGTTGACTAGATATAGAGCCGTGTTGAGCAATGCAGATTTTGTCGCTCTCCTCTTCCAAACATAGAATACAGACTCTGTTTAGTTTCATACTGTTGTCAATGAGAGGCCACTGAAACTCAGAGTGCACATGTCAAGTTTTACAAAGAGTTATTGTCATTTGGAACCAAGCACTTCCTGCTCGAATAGTAGGCATCCATGTCATACTTTTAATTGTCTTAATAACCAGGTACTGAAATGATAATTTTCTTGCGTCAAGATTTATTACTATATGATTATTTTATTTATGGCTTGATTTTGGGAGTAAGCCAGGATTTGACAAGTTTTTCTTGCATGGCCTAAAATAGATGAAGTTCAACATGCTGGCCAATGACAGGGTTGACACAGTAAATATAGTGTACACTGACAGCTATTCATCCTCATATCACTGACTAATGGATTTAATGCAAGACTTTGGACAGTGAAATGATTAGTTCTCCACAGACTGTATATATAAATGGACATAGCTAACCTGCTAGCTGCCGTGTTCCAAATAGGAAGGGAGCATGGTCACATTTCCGGCTCCATCGAATCTGGCTCCAATTCACTTTTTATTGAAAAACTGCCCCTCTCTCCGTAACTGCTGCGGTCAGGCTAGTCATTCTGGTCTTAAAATGTTTGTATTAACCTGCTCAACATGATCCTGGTGTTTTTATTTGGCTATTTTGTCCGTAAATCAATATATGAACATTAATAACAGACCAATGAGGTGCCTTTTGCTCCCGCTAGCGTTAGCAACAGGTTTGATTAGACCAATGGGGTGCCTTTTGCTCCCGCTAGCGTTAGCAACAGGTTTGATTGACAGTGCTGCTGAGCGCTGCTAAACCAGTGGTGAGGGCGGGAAGGGACGTTACCTTCAATAGCCTTGCTCTGGATTGGCTCTTTGGTTGCTATGATACTTGTGGTTCCAAATATGGGACTTGGCTCCAAATTCGCCCCTATAACTGCTAGTCTTGATGAGCCCCTTTTGGCTGGAGCTAAATGCTATGGGTGACATCACACTTACTTAGTCCACTTCTTTATACAATTTATAGTTCTCCAATAAACAATATCTGATTGCAAATGGTAACTTACATTTAACTATCAACTATAGCAGGCAAATAACATTCAGACTTCTAAGATCTATACACTTGGGACAGCTTGTTTTCAGGTTGCCATAACTGAGACAAGACGACATGCACGGCCTCCTCTCAGCAGACGTTTAAAGGCATAAATCAGACAGTGGATACATGGGCTAAGTGTATGTCTCTGTGCTTGTTTTTGCTGCAGGCTTCCTAAAAGGCCTGCCATTTCCGCTATTCAGGAGATGGGCGGTAATAGACCTGTCAATGCACCAATACCCAGGAGCTACTGTGCTGTATGTCCCCAGCATTAGAGGGTCTGCAGAAATCCCCTACATATTTAAGGAAATCCCATTCACTCACAAAGCTGTCAGTGTTCAAGAGTAAATTAATTTTTTAATATGGCCAAGGTATCTGTACTGTTGATGTCTAAGTGTGTCTATAATGGCTATAATAAATACAAAACCAAGTGAAGCAGTGTATTCAGCAGTTGTGGAGTGTAACAAAGTAAAAATAGTAAAGTACTGTGCATTAGTACAAATCTTAGGTATTGGTACTTTACTTAAGTACATTTTAAAGTGGATACTTTTTACTTTTACTTCACAATATCTGCACTTTCTACTACACTACATTTTTTGACTGGACTGAAGAGTAAAAGTTTTTTTTTTTTTCATTACTGTTTGACAATTGCTAAAAAGTCTGAGGGGTTTATTTTTTAATAAGTTTGCAGGGAAAACTATCTATTTAATTGTTTCTGTTGAACAAAATTCAGCACAAATCATTATTATCTTTATTATCTTTTTTAATCTTTATTATTTTAAAATCAGCACATTTGAAGCCTTATAAGACCTCATAATCTGCACAAAATACTTTTTATTTTTATTTTTTAAGTACATTTTTAATTTAATTTTTAAATTAACCTTCAATACTTTTACTTAGAATAGATTTTCTCATGTGATACTTTTACTTTTACATTTTTTTTTTTTGCCCTGGTATCTTTACTTAACAAAATTGAGTACTTCTTCCACCACATTTTGTGGTTAAACTTCAGAAAAAATAAACTAAATGGAATACTAAGGAATACTTCACAATGAGGTATGGGGAGCAGCACTGACCTCTCGAGCTCTCAAAGAATACTTAAACCCCTTAAGACTTTTTGACAACTCTGGTTCCTGTTCATTGTTATTCTTGTACTGCTGGACACTTCCTGTTGTCTTTGGAAAAAGTGGGTTGTATATTCAATGTCTTAATGCCTCTTGAACTGTGCCAGCAGCAGACAGGTAATGAGCCAGGTGAGGGATCAGGGCCATCTTCAGCTAATTCCCAATAGAGAGAGTAAATCAAAACAAGCTCGGATAAAGATTGGTGATTGACAGACTGTGAAGAGACTGTATTTTCTCAACAAGTTTAGCCTCTCCTCTGTCAGCGGCCATGACAGCCCAGTATGTCAGGGATGTAGTGAAGGGGCTGCCAACGCTGATGTCACAGAGCAGCCAGGGGTCAACTGTCAGATTAGAGGCAAAGGGGTGGGGCTAAGAGACATGTGGGCGGGGCTAGCATACTGTTTTCCTCTTGTCATTAAGGGTTTAATGTATAAACCTGAACATACATTTCTTAATAAAACGGTTGAGTGATCAGGCAGCTGTGGACTGTGCAGCTCTGCAGCTAAAGCAGGTTGCAATAACACATGATTACATATTGGTAAGCTCTTTATAGGCTTCATAATAAGGGTAATTCGAAGATGAGTTACAAGTTAAAAAACAAGTGAGAAGTGGCACCTTGAGCATCATAATAATGCTGTGATTATATGGACCTGTAATCTGCATTCAAGTGTGTGCATAAACATAGGCCTGTAAAGGCCATAGCCCCGTGGTTACTCAGCCCTAATGATACTTGGTAATACTGAAGTGTGCTGCAGCATCTGTGCTTTCTCTGAGCAGACAAAACGCTCTTTATGTGGCTCACCTTGACATGAGTCAGTTCCTCTTGACTGGCTGACAGGAGGCATCAGAAATCACAAGTGCTCCTGTTGCCAATGGTCCGTCCCCCTCCACCTGTTGTGGCACTGGTTGCTATAAACATTTGAGTGATTTGAATTGCGTATGCGCTCCAGTAATGTTTCCTTCAAGATGTTATCTTTTCAAATCTGGCACGGTGCCCATGCCCTCAAGATATGTGCAAGGGCTATAAAAAGTAAATTAATACTCGAGTAAAAGTACTTTACTTAGTTGTTACATCCTAATTTCTGAAGTTGGCACAGTCTGTAAATAATCGCAATCAGCATCAATAAATCTATTGATGCTGATTGCGATACATCATAAACAACACCTTTGTTTGTGTCTTGACACATTTTAATAATAAAAAAAAAATCCATCTAGAAATAATATTCATTCTACAGTTTTCCAAGGTTCTTGGCAGTGAAATGAAACTAATACCACTACACTAACTTGTGGTTTATAGTAACAACAGCTGGTACTGTAGAACTTCAATTCTTTGAGTGAATCAATCTTGGACATACACTGTGTGCTTCACCACATACAGGCCGCCTAGACAATACTAATAGATTGAAGATAATATAAAATAAGACAAAGTGCAGAATGAAGACTCGTGGTATCACTTTGACAAGGTGAGTACTTTTGCCCCAAGGACCAGCTGCATAAACAACATAGCTAGCTGCTGAGGCACAGGGAAAAAGCTTGGAGCTGAATCTAGATAATTTCATAAGCACTTAAAAAGGCGATGAAACATGAGGGCATGGCACATGTTAACAGACAGGTTAGTGTGTTGTTAGTGTGTTACCTGAATGTACACATGTTCAGGAAAAACTATCATGAGCGCTGTGATTACTGAAGGAAAATTATTATAATTATTAGACATTGTGAATCAGTTGAATGAGTACATTTAGTAAATGCTGTTAGTTTTACTAACTAGTAATTCACTTTCTATTTGTATGTGTGTGCATTCTGCATTATTATTATTATTATTATTATTATTATTATTATTATTATTATTATTATTATTATTATTATTATTATTTGTATGTATGTGT
>KN476306.1:17181-33473 GCA_000787095.1 Periophthalmodon schlosseri
ATTATTTGTATGTATGTGTAGACGAGTCTCAAATGTATATAGCAAAGTGAAGAATATTATATAAAAAATGTATACTTTACTAATTACAATTAATAGCGTATTATTTAACATTATTATTATTATTATTTAACACGTATACATTTAACTTTAATTCAGCTTTGCAATAATATTTTCTTACTTTTTAATGCCAGTTTTGAACTCAAGCTGATATTAGTGTTTATATTTGGAATGGATTATATTTTTCTGTGGGACAGTTTTGGGTGGAGCAAACCATTTACACCATAGGCTACTGAATGCTCTAACTCAATCTGGTTTCTCATTTTGGCACTATCTTCAGCTGTGCTTCGCAAAAGCAATATTATCCAATTACATCATTAGAAAACTTCAACATTTCTGTTCTATTGGACATTTTGAAAAGCAGCCAAAAACATATCAACACAATCTCAAACTGTAACTTGTTTAAAGAGGATCAAAGCATTATCCCCCAGCCCTCACATCAGTTAAACACAATGAGAAGTGTCTTTCCTGTGGAGTGGGTGGTTCTGATTCAATTTACATCATCCACAGGCAATGGGCGCTTCCTCATTAGTGACCAATGAGGAGGAGACAAACAAAGACTGATTGTTTAAAAACTCCACATTAAAAGTGCATTTCTTATATCAGAGAAAATCATCTCAGGCCATTAAAGAATTGTTAGCATTCATAATAAGCATTTTGTTTGCTTTTGCTGCATCTGTCAGAGTTGCAGTAATCTCTCCTTCATTTCTTTGGCCAGCGTTTGTGTATTTTTTGACATTCTTGCTCAATACAAGTTCTCCATTGATCTGACTGAAAAGCAGACTGGCCTATTTTTCATTTCTCCCTGAGTGCTGCAGACAGATGCACAGAAACCTCCCTAATCCTTAAAGCTCTTGTGTTCTGTGGCGTTTGAAGAGGTCGAGGAGAAAGGCAGAGGATGGCAGAGACTGATGACCTGACCAACCTCACAGCTCCAAGCATGCAACATATCCCAAATGTATGTGCACCTCGTAACTCTGCATGGGGAACAGCGATTTCACGGAGGACAGAGGCAGGGGATCAAAAACAACATGGAGGTGTTGAAGAGACTGTTTTCTTAGTTTTATATCTCATCCAGGAGCTGAAGGGGCAGGGCAGCAGGAGCAAAGGTCAACATGTCAGACTCACTCACACTAAACCTGCTTTGACCCTCCCTTGACTTTGGCTGGCTCGAGTTTCAGTAAATCCCAAAGAGAATGCTTATTTGTGAAGTAAAGTTTCGTCCATTCAATGCATTTTTCTGATTAATTCATTTTTTTGAATGCTGTCAACTTCCAGTGAGAAAACATAAAATAATTTTATAAAAAAGTAACCCCCGCACACTTCCATTCATACACACTCACCCACACACATCCTGGTCCGATGTGTACAGTACACCTTGCTATTCGTTTTGAACAGTGGGGGAACATAATGAAGTGAAAGTAGTACTGTAAAAGTACAGTACTTAAAGGGCCCATATTACTCCATTTTCTGATCTATGTTATAATGCTGTTTCCTCATCGAAAACATACCTGGAGTTGTATTTTGTTTCATTCACACATGTTTAACACAGAAATCCCGCATATTTAAGCTATGTTATTCTCTCAAACAGAAAACACTCTGTTCCACCTTGTGATGTCATATGATAATACAGGAAGTGCTATGATGTATTTTTTAAACTCCATACACCTTCACCAGAATCATTTGGATTCTTTCAGCCCTGGAATTGCCAATCTCTACTGAAAAAAAAGGTAAAAGATGTTAACTTGAAAACTACCACTTGACCACATGACATCACAAGGTGGAACAGAGCATTTTGTGCTTTAGAGACATAGACAGACTAATAATAAAGACTCAAACATATGAATGAAACAAAATGTTTTTGAGGAGGTAACAAGATTCTAACATGGCTTAAAGCTCACAAGAGTCCATTTTGCGTAACAGAGGACCCTTAAGTACAAATTTTAGGTATCTGTACTTTACTTAAGTACATTTTAAAGTTGACACTTTTAACTTTTACTTTATTACATTTGAGAGCATTTATCTGCACTTTCTACTCCACTACAGTTTTGAACAGGACTGAAAAGTAAAAAGTATTTTTATTATTGTCTACTACCTCCTAGACCTACTGAAAAGGCTTAGGGTTTATTTTTAACATGTTCATAATATGAGCAAACAAAAATATAACAACAAATAAACAAATAAAAACAGCTAGAATATATGTTGAATAAGATTGGAAAAAAAATCAGCAGAAACTTTTTGCTTTACTTTATTTAAATAACAAAACTTCTTCCACCACTGATTTTCAATAAAAAGTAGACTTGTACTTAGTGACCATGAAAATGTCCTTGGTCCCTATCAGTCCATAAGGTTTTTTAATGTTTGTTCATGGTTTCACAGTTTTACCAAGTGTATGACAGAAATCAACTCATTAAGCTTTCCTTTCTTTTTACACTGATGGTGCCCAATAACATGGCATCAACAGGGAGGTCCAGTGAGGATTCAGACGCTCCAAGAGAAAGTGTCCTCGAAAGAAAAAAATGCTTGACCAGAACGTTTGTATTAAGGGACAGTCTCAAAACAAGTGAGAGTGCCTTCACTGCTTTTGCACTTGTCACTTATTGAAGACTCTAACTTGTAAAACTACTACGCAATATTTTTGTTGGAGAAAATGATTGGTTCCTTATGTGACATCTTAATTTGTCAGTAAGATAATGACATCAGTATTTCCCCCTTATTTAAACCTTACTGCTACTTATTTGAACCTTTGTGCAACCTGAGGGCCGCAGTCCTTGTTCTTAATCTACCTGACAGGATAAATTAATCAGTCAATTTGATATAATTTATTCTTAGGCACTAATCTAACTGTCATCGCCAACCGATCCTGTTGGTAACTGTTTATGTATGAAATATTAACCGCACCAATGCTTCATGTCAGCTGGTATTTCTGGATGAGTCACAAGTTCATACAATGGAGAGCATTGTTCTTCAAGGGCCTTGGTTACAAACTAATGGTTGCTATCTTAATCAACACTGGGTGAAACTGTGTATGCTAAATCTTTATTAGCCTGAGTGGTCAAGAAAAGGAGAGGCCGATGTTGACTGACAAAATCAAATTTAAATGGTTTACATAGCTTTTAATGCCAGGGCAAAGTAATGAAATATGATTCATACATACATATATCAACTTGTCCATCTATGTGTAAAAGTTAAGTGGCCTTTGAAATGGAAGCAGCAAAGTCAGTGTTTCTGGAAAGACATGTTTTTGTTGTGAAAAACGTTTTTTATCTAATGTATGTCATTAATGTTTTGTCTAATGACTCCTCTTGCACAATGCAGTCACACAAATGCCTTCAAATAGCCAGTCTTTCCCAAAGACAAAGCAGCAACAGTAAACTGGCTGGAGAGGGCATCCATCCACCAACCAGGAGGACTGCTGTATGTCCTGAGTTGCTTCATATTGCTATACTCTTTCAGTATGTTTACTCTGGCAAAAGGCCCAAAATGTCTATACCTGCACAGGTACAGAAATGCATTTGTTTCCAGCATAACTTCACACTGGCTGTATGGAGTCTTAGTGGGACGTGCAGATTTGATTATGGACACAGGGTTAACTAAACACCACATCTGCCAAAAGAACAACACCTGATCCGGCAGTCTTTTCCATTCACTGTCATCCACAGCACTCTCCTCTGTCTGCACCTGGCACTAAATCTGCTCACCTCTTCACTGTCTGTCCAAAGTCATGCCTGCTACATCAACGTCTTCATTACCACACTATTATCTTTTATACCAGACCGGTTATGAAAAAGTTGGGAAAATGGGTAAATTATAAATACATTAAACCATATGAAATCACCACTGTTTAATTATTGCAATTTAGTCCTTAAACAATATTAGGAGACCACTATGGAGAGTTGATGGACTCTGTATGGTCCGTGGTATCCCTGGACTCTATAATTTGGTTTGAATACCCTGAGAAATCTCAGTGTTGACCAGAACATGGTCTGATCCTCAGATTGTTAGACTTGCTATAAAGTATTATAATGTCACTGTATTATAAACTGGATGTTCTCTGTGGGAGGCAAGCACACGTTCATCTGAAAATCATATCTGATTGAAGGTTCCTTTAAGTGTTTTCATTTCATTCAATAAAGATCGTACATTGATTACTCTAGCCATTTGCAAAGACAGAATTAGTTTTGACTGATTGAGAACAAAGCTGCAGTTGACTCCACTGGCACAATGCACTCATAAATTGTTGTTTTCTTAATTGGGTTAAAACCTCAAAGTGGGTTTACAGACCTCCCACATGACAATGGAAAATCAAGCTGCAGATTTCCATCTTGTAAAGTCTTATGTTACTCAAGAGCTAGACAAACGTCCTGAAACAAATTCTTTATTTTATTACCACAATAAATCTTTCATCTCCACAAAACAAGACAAGAACACGTTTTCTTTCCTCTCCACACTCTTCCTTTCACTAAAGATGGTCCGTACAAACAAACAAATGTCTTCCGTTGTCCCCCGTGTGCATGGCTTGGTCTTCGTCCACAGGTGAGAGGAAGTTGTTGGCACATGCATGCGGCCTGCTCACTCACTCATGATGTACTTATCCCGGTGACAGTAATCCGGGCTGATTTGTGTGTAACGTGTGTGGAGGGGCGTGCGAGCTTGTGTGTGTTTGGTTTGGGTGCTCGCTCGCTGACAGCGACCTGCTGGGTGAGCTTAGAGCGCACCACGGCCTGTACCGATGACAATGTGACACATGTCAGAGGGAGCATCCTGTTCAGTCACCACTGATTTGTAACTATTTATTGACACAAACTCAGGAAGTCAAACACATGCCGAGTATTTATCTTCAAGGAATAGAAGAACAGGTTCACATGCAGAGACAAAGCCTGCATTATTCTAGAAAGCTTCAAAAATCATTCTGAGCTGAACACACTGCTCCATTCTTTGGCAATAAAATGACAGGAAACAGTGCTTCCTCAAACATACCAAACTAGAGAGCCAAATAACAATACCAGAGTCACAGGACTGCAACTTTTCACACTGTGGTCTCTCCAACTTTGTGGACTCCCAGGAAGACTAGTGACCACTGTGTGGAAGCTTATAGGGCTTAGAAGAATCGTTCAAAAGGCAATCCACTGATTTCATTTTGATTTCAGGTTTAAGGTATACTTTATTTATCTCCATACGGATTTGACCCGTCCTTCAATGCCACTGTGGCAGCCTTCTGGAGCAGTGGGCAGATGCAGTGCAGCACTTGGGGACCGATCTCCAGATGTTGAGCCAGGGTTGGTCAGCCGGGGGATGTTTCCCATGTTAGTTGCATATAGGCTTAAACACAATAAAGTTGTACTTTTCATAATAACGATCTATTATTTTTCCATACATTCAAATAAACCTATGGATAAGAACTAAGCTTTAAGAATAAGTTGTTTACATAGGGGTTATGGACAGCTATGTGGTAAATTTTACAATCCAACCACAAGGGGTCACACAAGGTATTTTTAACCTTAGCCCAAACCAGGTGAATGTTAATTGGTGGGAGATGATTTTTTTGTGTTTTTACCCCTAGAGGAAAGAGGAAGTAAAACAAGATAAAAAAAAAAAACAAAAAACCTGTGCATTGAGCTCTCTGGCAATCCTTACATAAACGTAGCTTCAAAAGGCCAATTTAAACATACTTAGCTCTTCTGTAGCAGCAAAGGTTTCCTCTTGCTCATCTGAAGAACACAATCCTCTCTGAATTACAGGGAGATTAGGGCTGGATTATTCTGCCTGTGAGAGACCCAGAAAGAGAGAAGCTATTATATCCATCAGTGCAGACACCTGTTCCTTTGCAAACACAGAGGCTATGCAGTGAAGCTATTACAGCATATATGTTTAGCCATTTCTATTAGTTTAACCTTTTTTCCTGTTCAAAGCTGCAATTTGACATAAAACACCATATGTGAAGTATACTTTACATTTTACAACATGACTTCATAGCCTGGCATAAGAAACAGGACAGTGTGTATTGCCGAGTTGTTCTTTATTGTCCCTGCTAGATCTTTACAACCTGCCTTATATGCTGTAAGTCTCTTAAATGCAATTATCTGAAAAAACGTATCGTAAAAAGAAGGCAATTAAACCTATGGTGTCAGGAAAAGAGTATAAATGTTGAAGTTATTTACATGGATAACTGTAGAAATGGCCACTAATACTGGAGTAATGGAAGTGAGCAGGGACGATTAAATGTAACTCTTAAAACAAGCCTTACAGGTGCAGCGGCGTCATCTGTAGCATGTAGCATCACCGTGAAATAAAATATGACAAGTGTGCCTTTATGGTTTAGTTTTATAACCCTATATGACACAGTGGGAGCTTTTATGCACTCCACTTAAAGTCCATACAGAGCACGGCAGTCAGTCACAGTCGGACCTATTAGCTCAGTTTTTATACCAGCTACAGTCACTACAGCACAACTGTTTCTGGATCTAATTATGCAGAAGGAGTTTCCATTTGAACAACATCATCAACACTGAACTGAACCAGTGCAATACTTAGTAGACACCGTACATGATTTTTACTTTAACATGAGAACGGTTTTTAGTGGTCCAAAGTTATTCCTCATTTACCTTATGCATTCGAGCATCCTAATTAAGATAAGATGAACCTTTATTTGTCCCACAATGGGGAAATTATGGTGTAATACAGTAATTATGCACTGCAATGAGTTTATAAGCACTTTTCACAACCTTCAGAGACCAAAGCAGACCTTTTTCATGAAGGTAAAGCTAACAACAACTAGCATGCTAATGCACGCTGATTGTTGGTCAATACAACACTTTATAATTCGATGCATACAGCATGCAGCTGACATATTTTGACCTCGAGAGCTCAAATACATAGGACAAATCAGGTACAAAATCTACTGAGAGTGTGTGTCATCTTACTTTTACTGTTCAGTGAATGTTTAGGTAAACAAGTTTATTTTAATTGGCCTATTTTGAATCCATATTTATCCTCATTATTTTCGATACATTTAGTTTTCCTACAGATGCTTTCCTCATAGAGTATATTGTAAAAGCACTTTGTGCTGCACATACCCAAAAATGCATGTGATATATTTGTAATATGGCAAAGGATTTCTGAGAGCTGGGTTTGGTTAGACATATTTAAATTCCACCACTAGTCTGAAAAGCTGATCATTTAGCTTTAAAACACAATCATTTGCCATAACTTAAATCTAAGCAGGCACACATCAATAAAAAACAAAAGGTGCTTGTTACATTGGAGATCAATGGGGACTTGAATGTCACCATTTTTAAAAAAATGCAACCAGACCAATACAAATTGAAGCAATCAGGAAAGGACCAACTGCTGTTCATCAGCGAAGAGAGGAGTTTTCAGATAAATGGTGATTAAATGAGAGTCCTAGAATTGATGTATTTTAGCTGGGACTGGAAGTTTGACCAAGCCACTAAAACACTAGTGACCATGTAACTACATTGGAACCAACAATTTACAACCCTTTTGTAAAGCATCTTTCAAGATTCACCTGAATTCAAAATAAGCCAGTTCAGAGAAGACTTTAAAGTGATGGTAAATAATATTTATCATTGATTAGTGCAGTGTAAGAGGACAAACTACTGACATAATTCTAATGATTAAAGGAGGATATGATTTACTTAGTAAAACAAAACTGTTTTAAATAAACAGAAACAACAACAGTTGATCACACCCATTCTTTTCAACACAATACAAATTATTCAACCTGAGAGCACCACACCTAAACCTTTACAGAAAGTGATCTGTCCTCATGTGTTTTTAAGGGACAATGGTTCCTCTCTTATGCCAGGGTGGATTAAACAAGTATGTAATGGTTTAGTCCAGCTCATTGTATTTAGATCTGTAAGCTTAACAGCCAGGCATGGTGACGCAATGACTCTTAATGCACAATAAAGCAATACATTAAAATAGGCACATACCTCAAAATCATGATACATTTTATGATCGATTCATCCATAGTCCCATCACTGCTTCATGTGTGTTTCTTATAATGACCCACAATAAGTAAATCAATAAACAAACAACTCTAAAACAAGAATGAGTATTATGTATTGGTAGAACTATGACAAGCACTTTTTTACAAGGCATACCTGAAGTGAACACTGTCTTTACGCAAAACAAGTCATGGGAATGTTTATTTGTGAGGGGTTGATTGTTTTTTTTATGCAATGCTTCATCTAAAAAGAAAAGAGAAAAAAATATATAAACAATAATGAGAACGTACTGTAAGAAAATGTTCTGTCCCATGACATAATGAATGACAAATTCAGTTACATATTTGGTCAAATTATAGAATAGGCAAAAACAAAGGATGCACACACCTTTTTCACGAGACAAAGCATGCCTCAGGTGAACGGATTTAATAACCAGTGTTTTACACTTCAAGCTGGAGTTGATTGACCTTGTATTGAAATGAATTTAACCAGTGCTGCTGGGGCGGCCTGTCAGTAGCTGTGAGACACTGTAGGCAGAAGCGACCCTTTGCCATACACCAGAGTTAGTTACCTGGCCCGGCAGAACCACACGCTGTGACAAAGATGTCTGGGTCTGTCTCCCCAATTCCAGAGGGTGTGATTGACAGGTGGATTGACCAACTAGAGAGACACATGCTCTGTTCCTGTTCCAGATTTCTGCAAAATCAACAATCAAAACTCTTGTTTATCTCAGGTCAAAGAAATTATATATTTTGTTCTGAATTATATGGGAATTTTCTAGAGGAGATGTCTTCTGCATCTGAGAAACACATGATAGTGGCTGTGTTTTGTCCGTCCCAGGTTAGGACGGAGGTTTTTCATGCTCTAAGGTCAAAGTGTACATGTTTTAGGATAAAATTCAGCCTGTAGGAATAGGCAAACAGCACACAGAAATGACCCATGCAGTTATGAGATGAGGCCATCATATTTGGCAAAACTACCATCTGCACAAGTGAATTTTGTAATAACTAATAATAATTGTTTTTCTGTCTCTTTAAGGACCAAAAACAACATAAACGTGCAGTACATGTAACAAGAAATAATGTCCCAAAACGCAACAACTGGGTAATAAATTTAATGAAACAATTTGGTTTGAGTGTCACCGGAGACAAACAGGACAGGTACAACAGAACAACAACGTGCGGTTGCTAAGTAACACCTAAACAAACAGTAGAATGGAGTGCAGTGGTTGGGTGTAAATCAGCCCCGAGCGACAAGGGCCTATAGTCAGCGAAGCGAACCCAGCCAGTTTCACAAGAGAGGCCTGGCCAAGTTTCAGCCAGTGTGAAATACCTGCACTAATCATTTAGCCTCTTCCAGCGCGTGTTCTGCACCCCTCTATCTATTCATCTCTGACACTTTGCATAATGGATATCTTAATTTATTTCAAATGTGGTTAGATTTCCTTCCTGTCAATTACAATTATATCATTATTTGTTATTGCTTAAAAGTGTTGGGTGCAGGTGGTTAGACCATAAAAAAAAAAGTTTTTAATCTTTAATATTAGTTCAAATAACACTTGAACTTCCTGCAGGCAGAATGTCATGGTCGTCACCTGCATCATTACATGGAATATTTGACTGGAATACATATTTTGGACCCTTCAGATGCATTTCAGGACTTACTGTGAAATATTATAGTCAGAGCCCGCTTAGAGTAAGGAGGCATGTTTTTCAGTAGAATGCTTTTATTTCAGTTTAGTTTTGGGATAAAGTTACACGGTGGGGTATTAACCATCCTAAAAAAAAAAAAAAGAAAAAATATCTAAACTAGTGTAAGTGCAAAGTGAGAGCACAATGGATACTTATGTGCAAAAGGTAATTGTCAGTGTGCATCAGTTTGTGCAGAATTGAATGCTAAATTGAGCAGAAATGACATGCACGTTGCACTGGATCTTTTGGAAGACATTCTGTTTTAATGTTAGCGCTCTTGCAAATGAACTTCACATAATACCTTGTCTTGAAGTGTGGAAGTATGTAATTGTCTTCTAGTGGCAGATGACAGACAGGTAAAGAGGTGAACCTGGAGTCAGAGTGGTAATGGCAGTATCAGTGTGGCTGATGGTGATACTCGCTCGGGTTTCGATTCAGCTGGGCAGATCGGGGACATTCCTCATGGTAACAGGGCACACTTAAGCACACTCGCACACGCCCCTGTCACATTCACACACAGGGACGGGAGCTGCATCTCTCTGCCAGAAAAACCTCCCAAATGTGCCCAGAACACAGCAAAGGCCAAGCTGACACTTCACTGATGAGGGTTTCAGCACCTTGTTGTGACAAATGGATATTAATGACTGCGCTGAACAGGGCTAAAAAGGAAGAATGTGCAAAGATTGTCAAATCATTACATAAAGTGATTGATCCTACAATACATCAATGCCGTTAGAGAGAAAATTGATTGAAAACTTAAGTGTCCATATACACAACCAAGAATTCTTTCCCAATTTATTGGCATTGAACTGTTTGTTGACTGTGAAACAAACAAAAAAAAGTTATTATTTCTAATATTTTGTCCCCTATAAGGTACTATCTGAGTTCTGAGGAGTTATGAGACAAGTTTAGACCACTCATAGAGCACAATAAAACTGTAAATTGGGGTTTGTTTTATTAACCTACAACCAAACCAAAAAAACTAACTCTTGATTTTTGATTAAAGTGCCCAGAAGGTATTTAGGAACAAAAATAGGCCTATATGAAAAACTCAGTTTCAACAAAAAAAGTCAGATAGGACCTAATTCTAATCATTTCAAAATAACGTAAAATTACTCCAAGTTTTGTGGGGTCACCATAGGAGGTGATCCAACCGAGTCACGTTGCAATTAGTTTGTACAGTAATATTTAGATGCTGGATGAATTATGGCATTGGCTGTATTTTTAGCCATGTGAGACAGACAAAGAATACAACTCACTTGAACATTTCTATTTTGTTTTTACAAACTGACCCAAATGTTCAAGGCATTGTCCATTATGCCTCTTGTGTGTTTCCTCAGCTATCTCAGTTACTGACAACTGTTATTACACCCACACATGCACATAACAGTTAACCAGGAAGTTGGCATCGAATTTCAAAGGCAGACTTAATTCAATTTATACAAGAATAACTACAAAAACCTGGGTGTTATTTATAAGCATGGGGGATACAGATTCAATGAGTGCTAATCAGGAAGAGGAAAGGAATAATTAAAGCGACAGGCTGGTAGACTGTATATGTAAAATATCTGATCAGAGAACTACTATAGCTTTCTTCTTTCACCTTCGAGTTCTTAACCTCTTGTGGGATGAATATTTCCAAACCAGCTGTTGGCGATATCACTCTGCACCCGCACACAGAGCCGAGCTGTAAAAGCAGCTAATGGGCCCTGCATTACTTCATCGCGCTTCCAAGAGTCACTATTTTAGAAGAGATCTAGATGACAGCAGTGCTCTTAATAACGATATTGGGCTCAGAGTGTAAGGCATTAGAAATATAAAATGGCCTTCATCTATCCATATTAAAGGTGCACTATGTCATTTTTTGTCATAGGTGATCCTCCTGCTTGTAAGGTGTTGTTTTGCCTGGAATAACATTGACAGTGACATGACATAAAATGTATGTATTTTATTGGATTACAGATGTTTTTATTGCCAAAATATACCTTGCAAAAACATGCATTCTTGGGATGGAGGGGCATCATCCCTCCACTGATCTGTCTCTCTTCTTCTGAGCACTCAGAAATCAATTCATTTCGGAACTTTACTCGCTTTGAGCATTTCATCCTTAATTGGTTTTATGATTTTAACTGTGTATGTTTATTAGCATACAGTCACGATGCATCATTGGCTGCTTTGTTGTTGTTTTATCATGAGTCATACCCAATGCTGTCAGCAGAGGAAGCTCTAACACATATCTGATGGCTTGTGCATTTGCATTTAAAGTGTGTTTTCTAAACATAGGCATTATTTTTAGTTCTGGAACATATAATACAAAAGCCAAGGAAACCAAAAGCATGTTTAGAAGCCAATACAGGCCAAAATAAAGCATGACATAGCCCCTGAATCAATAATGGTTGATTCCGATTAACGTCCTTAATAGAGCAGTGTTGCTAATGGGGCTGGGTGTTAGTCTGTTTACCTGTACACATGTGGTGATCATGTTATGCTGGATCAGCATATGTCTAAGTTTGACCAAAAATGTCCCAAGATTCTCGACTCGAGTTTTGTTAATGAGTACCTCCCACAATGCAAACATTCAATACATACACATGTGGTAGTAGTAGTGAGGACAAAGACAACTTTTTCTTAAATCTGCTTGTTGTATTTCTTCTCAAGAACAGTAAAATAAATCACTCTAAAGTGTGCAACATGCGCCTGAAGCATCAAATCACTCATCGCTGCAGTAATTACACAACTGGTTTACAAAGCACAGCTTATGCATGTGCACAAGGCCTGACATTAGGCTCGAGGTGTCAGTGCAGAAGCCCAAAATGTGTAAATCATATTGTTGGAAAATAAAAAATTGCTAGCAACTTGATGCATAAAAGCATAAGCAACTACTGATTAGCTGTATGGCAAGCCCCAGAATGTGAGGCTGTGGAATACCCTGATTCTGTGGTCTGTAATGTCAGAGCTCCTCAGGGTACTGTCCTGTTTCCGTTCCTGTTCACTCTGTACACCTAATTTCCAGTCCAGCTCTGGGTCCTGCCACCTGCAGAAGTTCTATGATGACACTACAGTGGTAGGGTCTATCAGGAGGGACAGGAACTGGTGTTCCTGGTTCCAGACAAGCCACATGCTACTGAACATGGACAAAGGCAAAGAACTGGTGATTGACTTCAGAGGGAAGAGGACACCAGTGGAGCCCATAACCATCCAGAATCAAAGGGTGGAATTAGTGGGCGGCTACAAGTACCTGGGAGTCGACATGAACAACAGGCTGGACCAGTGGGACAATGGTAATGCTGTGTATGAGAATAACATGAGTCAACTTTATGTCTTAAGAAAGCTTAAGTCTTTCTATTTGTGCAGCAAGTTACTTGACTTGTCTTCTATCAGTCTGTGGTTGACAGTGCCCTGTATTTGTGTACCTGTGATCTGCTGGAAGGGAGCAGCACCAGCAAAAGGGACATTGATCTGATCAACAAACTGATCCATAAATCGGCGATGAGCTGGAAACATTTGTTACAGTGAGGAACAGGAGGACACTGGACAAACTGCTCTCCATCATGGACAATCCTCCTTTACCAGACAATAGAGGAACACAAGAACAAAATGAGTGAGCTACTGTCCAAGTAATTTCCTTTGTGCATCAATAAAGTTTGTCTAAGTCTGAGAATTGTCTAGCAGGTAATAATAGTACAACAGTATTCATTGTAGTATAACACTTGAAGTTGCAGCTGATGTTTGGTTGCCTGATCCAGTCCCTTCAACTTTCTGTTTGAATGCAGAAGGGTCTGGAACCAGACTATAAAGTGTGACAAGCAACCAATGTGCTAATCACAGATGTTAATTTGACGCATGTCTCTCAAATGCAGAAGACATTCTTCTCTCAAATATTTTTGTATATATAGAGTTTAGTACTATTTCTCAGTTGTCTGCGTTATTTCTTTTTTTTACTTGTAAACCTCCATGTTTGCTTTGACAGGAATGGACAGGAATGGACTATTGTCTGATTGGTTAATCCGCCTGTCAATCACAGTATTTACTTCTTCAGTAACAAAAAACTTTGAAGAACTTTAGTAATTAACTTAATAACTAATAGTAATTTAGTAATTATTCCATTTCCGACAAGAATCTGCTAAATAACTGTATAAATTAACCATGACAATGCTTCAGTTTGAATGCTGAAATGTGCAGTAAAAAAACTGAAAAGTGTTTTAAGTTATGTGTCAACCTGACATCTCAGGACCAGACATGTTCTGTGTAGGTGAATAAGAGGTTGTCTTTATTTTTTTGTGATGGTCTAAAGTGTTTTTTTTTTTCCTCTGCTGAATGAGAATTTTCCCCTGTCAGTGCGATCCTCACCAATCAATGCATGTCATATATATTAAGATCTGCAAAAAACTGACAAATGAGGTAAAGATGGAAAGGAATTTGCAAATGGTTGCTATGGTACAATACATCACCATGAAAACAAGACTTACCCCGAGGTATTCTGTACATGTTTTAGCTTAGGGCAAAGATGATATACCTATATGACCTATACCTGTGCATCAGTGCCAAGTTAAGAATGGGAATCTCAATACAAACAGAGCATACTTGATAAAAATGCAAGATCAATTATTAGAGATTACCAAGTACTTCAGAGTACAACAGATAGTCTTAAAGGATATTAATGAACAGTGCACCATGGTGGGATTAAGAAAAGCCACTGAAGACAGATGGCTGCATAGACCTTAAGTGTGCAAACTTTCATAACAATAAAGACGTCCTCATGGCAAACTGTCTCAACCACTGCATTAATCATTTAGTGTTTATTTGAGTGCACATGACAATCCACTGCTCTTTATGTCCTTAGCACTGGTGTTATAAAGTATGTACAAAAAAAATAAAAAAAGATCTACTGTGGTTAACAGAGATTCATAGGCCTAAACTTTCACTTTCAACATGTATTAATTTGCATTTGAATATTATTTTGGTAACCACCAACTGTTAAACACATGCACAAAACATCTGAAATAACCAAGATGGACACGGGTCACTCATTTGCAGACAGAATAAGAACACAGTTTTCTGTTGTTTAAAAATTCTCTGATTACTTTGTGAGAAATAGCCTACATGTCATAGAAAGTTAAATTACAAGTAATGTGTAAGAAGTCAGTATAATATTTATAATATTTAATAATAAATAAACAAATAGTTTATTAAGAATAATTAAGGCTTAATTAACACCCTAACTCCTAACCTTACTCCTTACTTAAGCAGTCACTAAGCTTGAATCAAAAATTGATTCTTATTAAACTAGTTGTTCATTATGTAGTAAGTCGTTGTTCATGCTTAATTAACGCTAATGAAGGTGTAGTTATTATAAAATGGTACTACATTTTCCATATATATTACAAAAATATCAAAACAAATTTATCTTTGTGCGACATAGAATAATTGAGGTGAGTTTTTACTATAGTTTCCTGCCTGGGGCCAGAGCCTTGAGGAAAAGGAAGCAAGAAAAGCTCCCATTCATAACAGTTAAAAACAGTGCCATATCTGCAGGCCTGCCGCTGATAGACTTACGCCTCTGACTGATAAGGGTGAGTCCATCTTTCAGCGCAGATTCTTCTGATGGCCTCCTTAAAGACACGTACAATTCAGCATTCAGCCAGGATGTGTTCATACACACGTGTCTCAAGAGAGAATCATGAGCTGTGCTGCTATGGCATAAATAAAAGATGACCTGTCAACACCTGAGGCTGGACTGACAAGCTGACAGTGGAAAAAAAGGAAGGAAAATGCTTCTGCGATCAGTGGGGAAGAAACTATAAAAAAAGTAAGTTGTTGTATCTAGGGGCAAAAGTGAGTGAAAAAAACAGGAGCGGGGAGAGCTGGCCCGCTGCCAAGTGCTGTCTGGACGACATCCATCTGCAGTGATGTAACAGTAGGTTAAGTAGTTGAGCAAACTGCAGTAGAGTGAGGAGCTGTGGTTTTGAAAGCGAGCGGGCAACAGGTGAACAAGAAAAAACAAAAAACAAAAAAAAACAACAACATTGGATTAGATTGATTTTTAGATTTTCCCATAAGAAGGACACCTTTTCTTGGAGCCAAAATTGGATTTTGACTTTATCACAATTCATGTTTACTTAGTATCATTATATTACTTCCAAGTAAATAAAGTCATGCAGTTGTTCTGAGAATTCATACTCCTCTATGTTTGGTTCATTCATTTGTCACTCACTCAGAGCCCTACAGAGGCAGACCAATAAGAGGAATCGGTTGGTAAGTGTCACCATTTCGATTTTAGCCACCATATAGTTGATTGTCAGTTAGCTGTCTTTACACAGCCACATTGGGCTGGTGCTACTTATAAAACATAACTCTGAGGTTATTTTTTACTATGCTCATGTTTAGAAGGCGTTGTAGGCTATGCTCATAAACGATTATAATGGAAAGCTGAACAATAACATGTCAAAATGTTTTTAGTGGCTCTATAAATCCATCATCTTTGCAGGATTGTTAATTCATGACCTAATCAACAAATCACTCCACAGGTCCCCATGACACTTTAATAGGTCTTCATTAAAGTGATTGTGGG